>JBBPJU010000943.1:0-15659 GCA_038088875.1 Austroboletus festivus
GGACCTTAACCGGTGGCCGATCAGAGTAGATGGTCGACCGCTGCTCCAGGAGTACCCTGGCAAGTTCCTCGGTCTGGATGACGAGAAACTTTCTTCCGAAAAGAGTACAATATACCAGGTCACCTAGAACAAAATGGAAGGTGACCACTGTCGCTTTCGAGTATAAGGGTGACGCGAACCGTATGACGATATCCACTGAGTGAAGGCGAGCCAAGGCCGAGCCGCGTTTATTTCCAGTAGACAGCCAAAAAATGGCAAACCCTTGGGGCCTGGGGGAAAGTTCAACGGAGGAAGTGCCTTTCGCTTTGCATAGCAAGCGATTGCAGAGATGGTGAGGATCAAGAAAAACGTAGAAGGGGATATCACCGACATTTTCTGCTCTGCTTTCTGCAGGAGGGCATCGTTCTTATATGTACTCGATGAACTGGGAAGGCGTCCTTAGCCAGAGATGGGATAGTTCGGCATTCATTTCATTGAAATGAATAAAGCCAGCCCTGTTCAAAGGGTAAGGTTACTTTGTCCAACCGAGCCGGCGCAAAACCGGCTAGTGAGACAGATAAGTACCAATGTGACTGTATACGTACTTGCCCATAGTCGGACCTCTATAAGCAGTATAGTTTTGACTCATAGAGGTCCGACTATGGGCAAGTAAGTATGCAATCACATTGCTACATACCTGTCTCACTAGCCGGTTTTGCGCCGGCTCGGCTGGACACAAAGTAACCTTACCATCGATCCGATTATGATGGAGACAGATGCGGAAGAAGATGCGTGTCATGAAGCGAACACTATTTTTGAAGGGGGTGGCGCGCTAAACATAAACACGCTGCAGGTAAGCAAAAAAAAAAAAAAAGTTTGGTAACCAGAAGTATTCGTTGACGTGGAAAGGAACAAGAACGCGACACTAGAACGCGTTGGCAAGTGACTCCGATGACACGTGACTGACACGGTCCGATAACATGTTTCGTCGCATTCCCTGACTGATATCACCCTGAATACTTTTTGCAGCACCATGGCAGGCCCTCTGATGCAGGAAGTCCACGAACAGCGCCCCATGTCCGCGCCTCTCGATGTACCAGGTGACACCACGCACGTCTCCAAGGATAGCGTGCGGCCACTCGATTTGATTGTGACCCTCAAACATGCAGAGTCATCGATCGTGAAAACAAGAACGGGAAGCGTGTTATCAAGGGGTTTCATTCTGAAAACCGACTACTATCCCTCTGGTTAGTGGATACGAGCTCGATCCATCAACTGGTGCTCAACTCTCGCTAGGGCGTGCCCTAGATCTGGATCTGAACTTGCACGGCGCACCAAACTTTAGAGCTCCCCGTCAAGGCAACCTCAATGTATTTGGTGTCGCACAACCCCGTACACAGGGTCTCCGTGCCATATTATCTGTCCTCAGGTGTCGTCCCGGTACGCGGGATCCCTCCCATGTCGTCTGGTTTTCCACACGAGAGGAACCGATCGGTGAGCTGTTGACAATGCGGGGTCAGAATCGCACCTCACCGATTTGCCGGTGGCTCTTTACAAACTAGTTTACATATCCGGACGCCCGTTCGTCCTGCGGGATTCCTCTGAGCCCCGCAAGACGCTCTCTTTATCTGATCGGGCGGAAAACCTAGAGGCGATCGAAGATCGGTTGAAGCATGACATCCTTCAAGAAGCAACCAAGTACGTGCTGATCCATTCTGCGTCATTCCCGTGTTAATTCTTTGCCTGCATAGATATGGCGGTCTTATTTTGACGCACAACGAACTCGGTGGGTTTGCGGGACCGTTTACCCGGGGAAAAAATGCGCTGATCTGTTGCAAAGCTGCCGATAGCGGAGAAGGCGCAATATTGCCAACTTGGACACACGTGGATAATGTCAACGTGAGGACGTCACGAGAGCTCTGGGAGAATATGCGCTCTGACGGATGGAACGTTGAGGTTTTTAAAATTTTCTTTCTTTCATTACGTCATGCTCACTATCCCCCAGTATCACCGGCACGTATTTTTCTTCCCTGCCGACGTGCACTAAACCAACCTAGGATCCCCATTTCCCCCGATCGCCTCATAGAGGTAGCCCAGTCTCATATTCCATATGCGCACCTAATAACAGTCACATAGGACAATTATCTTGATGCTTATCTCCGCATCATCAAAGATGCCGACCCTCTCCGGAGTGCCCTTGTCTTCAGCTGTGGCATGGGCGCGGTGCGCACCACGTTTGCCATGGTCGCTGCTTTAATTGTTCGCCGGAGAATACTCCTCCTCCAGGGTTTAGACGATCCCTATGCTCCAAAGTCATCTTTCTTACACCATTCCGGAACGTTCAGGCAGGGTACCCCACCGGGTACCATTACCGTAAGGAGT
Organism: Austroboletus festivus; assembly: GCA_038088875.1. Lineage (NCBI taxonomy): Eukaryota > Fungi > Basidiomycota > Agaricomycetes > Boletales > Boletaceae > Austroboletus > Austroboletus festivus. The sequence continues at coordinate 2,362 of JBBPJU010000943.1, forward strand.
TTAATCCAAATCATCAGTTTCCGACCTTATTGTTCGCTCCTTACAGCCGAGAAGCCAGGTAATATGCTTCATCTACTTAGTAGAGCCCTTCAATGACCCTTACTCAACCATCGCTGAGCCTGCAACAGATACGAAGCTCGCCTTGGCACTGGAAAATGCCAGTGTCCAACAAGATTCCAATAGATCTCTACTGAGATTGACGTATGTTTTGCAACAACGTATGCTATACTGCTATGTGTCAGATTCGACCAATAATACCCATTACAGATCTGCATTCACAATCAGCCATTGCTTTACTCATGTCACACCCTGTGTTATTGGAGAATTTACGCAAGGCACACCAGGGGAACTACGGCGTCATTCTCAGCCTCCTCGGTTGTTTGGATTACGGCCTTCAGGCGAAAAAACTAGTCGATCGTGTCATTGATACTTGTACGTCCTCTCATTTCGTCGTTCGCCGGTCTTTGGGTAGACATTTGTAAAGTACTCTGATCAACGTTTGTTGATGTCAGGCGATCATGTGACGAATTTACGGGAAGATATCCTTGTACATCGGGTTCGCTATTCTCTCACTACCCCCGATGATGACGGCGACAAGAGGGAAGAAATCTTGATGAAAGCTGGTAGGTCTCTTGAAAAATAGTGGGTTGTGTACCAGCCAGGACGGAGTTATTTCTAACACTTCTACAATTCAAGTTTTTTCATGATCGCTTTCGCGAGTTATGTCGACGATGTTCCTGACTTCAAGCAAACATTTTCTGACTGGCTCAAGGTTCGTCGCAACCTTTTCTTCGTTTTTCGCCGCCATTACAACCCCGAAATGCTTCCAGGCGAGGACAGAGATATGGAAGTGCGCTAGCTTAACGTGCATTTGTTGAGTTCTATGTACTAATTTTTTAGTCAGGTGATGTTTCTGAGGAAATCGCGGGGATCCCGATTGAACGTGTTCGCCCCCGTGAACGATCTTTCACTTTTGTCACGCTCAGGAGCAGGAGAGAAGTCCCTTGTTGCAGGACAAAAGAACGACGTCGAAATTGCTGGTGGCCAGTTGCTAGGGGACGAATACAGTGATCACGTCGTCAAGGTCAGACTTGCTGTTCCATTGAGGAGAACAAACCATGAACACTCTCCTCTAGAATCGCAGTGGAATCATTCTGAGAGACAGGTTGGTCCCATCATTCCTGCATGGTCCATTCTTGTTGGAATATAATGTCAGCACCCTTCTGAAATCCGATCAATGGTTGTCGGAGTCACAGCGCGTCCTACAATCCGTTCGTGGTGTCATCAACTTCAGGAACATTCCCAGCACGAACATCTACGCCTGTGGACAACCAACGGAATCAGCAATCGATAATGTTGTCCAGTTGGTCAAGGAGCGTCACCCAAATGTTAACAAAGTAGCATGGGTGACCCTGCGCGAGGAACCTATTGTGTATATTAACGGCGCTCCCTACTGTTTGAGACGGGAGCGGTTTTCGCTAAGAAACATGAAAGGTCATTCGTTTGGCTGTCTACGTAAACAGTATTCATATTTCGTTTAATGCAGATTATGGAGGAATCTCCGCCTCACGCTTAGAAGTCCTCGAGGAGCGTCTCAAAGATGATGTGCTGGCAGAATTAAATGCATTCGATGGAAGGTGTGACTCACCCGGTGCTTATCAACCCCCATCATATTAACACCTCCACTTCTTGAAGGCTTCTCCTACATACGGAAACATCGGATGGATCTGTCATTCCAGTATGGGAAGAAGTCCAATCCGAGAATGTTGCCGTTCTCAAGGACATCATGGCATCGCGACAGTCGCGCTGTGGGATTGAAGTGCAATATACTCGCATCCCAATCACCGCAGAACGTCCCCCTGACATGTCTGATATTAGTGAACTCATGGAATTGGTGGTCCGCACTGACTTTGTGAACACTGCGATTGTCGTGAACTGCCAACTAGGACGAGGAAGGAGCACTCTGACTTCTGTGAGTAGGCCTCTTGAACCAGCGGACGTTCGGCCGACATGATTCAGGTCCTTATCCTCTTGATCCAACAATGGTTGAGAGATAGCAGACCACTTTCTGAAGTATCCCCCTTGCCAGCTTCCCGACCACGTTCTCTCTCAACATCCATTTCCCATGCAGAGGACGAGCCTGTGAATTGGCGACAGTCATACCAAGTTGTGAATAGTATGTCGTGTCGTATTCTATTCTTATACGACTCTAAAGTCTCGTTAAAGATTTCCTCAGAATCGTCCGCCAAGGACCAGCTGTGAAAAACGCCGTTGATGAGGCTATTGACCGATGTGCGATAGTTCTGAATCTACGTGATTCCATCGAGGAAGAACGTACAAAAGCATCGCAGGCTACTGACGAGAAGCAGAAGCGTGTCCATACATCTAAAGGTCCGTGTAAATACTGAAGCATGATTTAGACTTACATCTTCTCAGGATTGCAGAACCTTCGGCGATATTTTGAGCTCATCGTCTTTCATGCCTATTTACAGTCGATGGAAGCTGATACCCTACAATCTGTTGAGACGTTCGAGAAGTTCATAGAGAATAGGCCGGGTATGTTAACTCACCCCAGACAACATACACGTGCTTATGATCGTGAACAGTCATCAAAACATTCGAAAAGGATTTGGTTGCAGGCAATCTGAATTCATTGGTTCCGCTGGAGCGGATAGATAGCCTTGCTCACCCTGACGAAGTCAAGCACATCGTAGCTAATCGATCTGGTAGTATCCTATCAGCCTCAACTATTTTAAAGAGCGATTTCTTTTCAAACTTACAGAAGATGACCCTTCCGGAGTGCGTTTATCATGGCAGCAGTGCTTATGACACTGAACTATATTTCATGGTCAGGCGAATTGAGGGGTCACCTAATTTCCGCCGCCTACCTTTGACTCTCATGTTAGGTTCGTCTGCCAAGTCTAATGAAGAATCTGTCGCGCTTCTCGAAAGTGTCAACGGCGGCAAGATGGTTTGCGGAAGGCATGTCCACATTCTTTCTAGCACCCTTGCTTACTCAATGAATAAAGCGGAATGCCTACCGTACAAGGGTAAGTGTCTTAGTTCATGGACCAATGAATTCATGGTCAAGCCTGTACAGACTACGAAGAGCACTGACACGAGTAGACGCTGGTCCACATGGGTCAAATATGGTGTTTTGGACATCTTTAAGAGAGGTTCGATAAACACGGCTGGCGATACCGCATATTGACATAGACAGGAACCGGTCATTTACGTTGCTGGCCGACCGCACGTCCTGCGGCTAGTCGACAAGCCCTTGGAAAACGTCGAGTAAGACCATCTGTTTCAGCCGAGACAGGAGTTGATTCAGATCCCTAGGGCTACGGGAGTCACTACCGCGATGGTGGAGACTATGGAACACCGTTTCAAGAAGGATGTCCTTCGGGAGCTTCGACAAGGTGATGGCCGGATTTTGCTTCACGACGAAGTAGAGGAGCGCCCTGGTGTTTTCACCATTATACCCATATGGGAAACAGTGTCGGAGGAGGATATTATGACACCACGGGACGTGTTTGACCTCGTGGCGAAGGAGGGCTACAAGGTTGAATGCTGTCTGATATGTATCACGCTCGAGCTGACCGTTTCAATACTAGATTGATTATGATCGGGTAGCGATTGTGGGTGGTGTTGAACGCTATCCACCAGTTGACTAATGCCGAAGGGTAGACCGACGAGCAAGCGCCACTCCCCGCCGCACTCTTTCAGCTATTGAACCGCGTTCAACTTGGATATTCGCAGGCAGGTGACTTCATCTTCAACTGCCAAATGGGCAGGGGTCGGACCACCACTGGCATGGTAACTGCGTGTTTGATTTCGACCGTTATAAATTGGGTGGGGAAAGAGTGCATGGATATCGAGGAGACGAGCATGCCAAGCTACGACCCAATTGATGGCCCATCCGAGGAGGAAGCCTACTTGCAAGGTATCCGCACTCATGTTTGAAGGTAACTAATGGTTAAACGGATCTAACAGGGGAATACAAGACGATTTTGCAGCTTGTCGGCGTGCTCTCCCACGGCAAGATTGCTAAGCGGTTAACTGACCGTGCCATTGACTTGATGCAAGATGTTCAGAACCTCAGGAAAGCCATCTACGAGTGAGAAGCTTGTTCCTCTTTCCAGCCACTTTCTTTAAGTAGGATTGTGATGCCGCAGCTACAAGCTCAAGGTCGAAGCATGCGAGAAAGGAAGTGCCAAGCAGGGGAAGCTGATGAACATTGCCGTGAATTATTTGTGAGACATTGATGGTAGTTTTGACACCCAACAATTTACTCAGGAACTGATCTAGGTACCGTTACGGGACGCTCATCGTGTTCTGCAACTACCTCATCGAAATACGAGAATCGAAAAGTAAAGAAGAATTTCCTGCTTGGCTTCGGGAGCGTCGTGAGATTGCTAAACTATTAGGAAGGAGGTCACTAGAGTGAGGGGAGGCAATCCCGATGGTGACAATATCAGATCAGATTCGTATGCCATTATGGGAACTGGACTTGACAAATTCGGTCCAAAATCACCTGGATCAGTGAATGGTCGAGTAGAAATGCTGTATGTTGGATGTCGTTTGAATTCTGCTCTTCTGGCATCGATATGAACAGCCCAACTGAGCGGTTGGAGTCGGCATGGGCATGGTAAGCAGTGCTACGTTCCATGCGGACACCGTGCACGTGAGGATTTGAGCTGTCGCACAGCCACACCTGTAAGGTCGTGTTTCCTACATCACTAGCGGGGCGTTTCGGTCTGTACTTTCCTTGCTTCCTCTTGGTTTGCAGATTGCTAAAGTCGCAGACGTCCACTAACAAAACAGACTAGGCACGTATTATCCAGACCAACTTCAAGCTTGTAGAAGGCGATCACACGGCTCTCCTCCTCCCCCCAACATCCACCGTGGTCTGGTCTCCCGACGGGACGTTACTGCAGATTTTTTGACCACATTCATTGCGCCCTTCCTTTGTCTGGCACCTCCCAGTTGATCTTCTCGAGATGAAGAGAACAACACGCTCATTGTTATTTGCCTTTGTGGTTTCTGCTGTGTTACACCCCGTTGTCGCATCACGGCACGAGCTCATCGGAGTGCGCGACTCCTCTCAAATACGTGCAGGCTTACCTGGGCTAGATACAAGTGTTGTTCTGACTACCACTGAGCCTACTACCGCCGCTGCTACCACCACAACTCAAGCCCAAACGAGTACGGCCGAGAACTCTCCGACGACAACAGCCAATGCTGCTTCGTCCGCCACACCTTCCTCCGCAAGCTCTTCATCAGCGGCAGCCAGTGGTACTATCACGCACGAAAATTCTTCATCTCCTTCGTCCACGCAACCTCCCCCTGTATTGACCTCCGTGGTGGCCACGACTGCGACCAACTCCGCAGGTCAAGTGGTTACCAGCCTCATCGAATATACCACCGCAGATCCAAGCGCTACGCCTTCCCAGACAAGTTCCTCAGACGACTCTAGTGGCGGCGGCGGTGGCGGTCTCGGCACAGGTTCCATCATCGGCCTTTCAGTTGCCGGTGGCATTGCGGCGATTGGTATCATTCTATTTTTCGTCTGGAAGTTCACAAGGAAACGGTTCACCGATTTTGACGACAGTACGTCCGCTTACATAAGCGTTTCATGCAGATGGGTGACCGTTTCACGCAGACGAAGCAATCAAGTGGCCAGAGCTCAATTCACACAACGCCGACGTACATGCACTTCCAACGAATGCCACCGGAAGGGCTGGTTTTGGTTCAGAGAATGACTCTGACATCAACCTCACGAGAGCGCCGAGCCCTGGTGGTGCCTACGCGAATTCGATCGCAGCTTCGTCTGTTCCTGAAATGTACGGGGCAGGCGATCCCTATGCAGTTCCGCCCCTACCTCACCTGAACCCCAGCCAACCATACCATGACGAGCCCGGTGCATACGGCCAGCCCGCTGGATTTTACGACCCATACCGGGGTCCGGTGCCAAACACGTTTACAGATACCATTTCCGATCATGGGGCCGAAGCTATCCCGATGACGCAGATGGCAAGGATGAGGAGTCCAGCTCCACAGGCGGCGTATGATATGCAGGGCCGCGTTTCCCCAGCGCCGCAGGCGGCGGTGGGTTATACGGGCGAAGGGCGCTCTGGAACACCCAACCCTGCCACACTAGGTGCTGGGGGGGGACCTCCCAGTCAGTATGCGTATGGTCCGCGATAGCCGCGGTCAGGGCTCACTTCGACGGCTGGGTAGTGAGTGGGGGGATGAGGTGCAGTCACTGGATGTCACGAGTACGAGGAGAGTGGGATGACGGGACGACACGTATTAGACAGCCGAAAGAACTTGATGCCCTCCCTCTGTGATGGATGTACACTCTTTTTTTTGGTTTGTCGTTCTTCGTCTCGCATCTTTGGCTCCCCATGAACTCGTATTTCTTTTGTTCCCCCAGCAATCACTCGTACCAGGATAATGCTCATCTTCGTTCATCTCTTCCTCGTGTCATAGATCTTGTCAAGGACACTTTGGGCAGCTAGCTGCCAACACACAACTCTTGCTCCGCAACCAATCTCCCTTTTTTTCTTTTCTTTCTCTCTTTGCTTGGATATATTCGAGCATACAAGCCCTTTTTTATTACCCATATTGCATCATACCGTTCGCAAAACACCATACACTCCCTAATGAAAACGATTTTATATATTCATAAAGTCATTCACGAGGTAGTCGTTCGTTTAGGAGATCTACAAGGTGAACATAATTTTGGGAAATCTACGATGCGCATATGTGAAAAGAGGCATCGTTCCGGACAACACGACTTCGTAGTCGTAGATCACAGGAATTACTGTTCCGCCATTTCGGCGAGGCGCAAGCCAACATTGATGGCCAACGCAGCAAAGAGAACAATGCACAAGATGGTTGGGCCATACTTGTCGTAGTACAGTCCTTCGGCACTGCGTGCGCGGAGGCGTAGCGCACGGTAAACGAAGATGATGGCCGAATATGCGATGGAGAGCAGCGCTGCCAACGTAAAAAGTCCCGCACTAATAAGACCTCTGAAATCGTCAGGAGGAACAAAGTTGAGGAGCGTCGTCGCGATGGAGCTAATGAGGACGGCAAAGTTGAGCCATTTCTGTTGAACGCCAGCTTTCGTCAGTTCAGTAAGGAACATGGTGTTGGACGAGACTTGCCAGGAATGTCCGTTCGTTTGCAAAGTAGACTTTGGGCTCAATGCGGACGGGTACCGCAATCTTCTTGCCAGATGGGGCGATCCAGTCACGGACGAGCAGTCTCTCCTGTTCTGGTATTTCTTCCTCGTTGAGCCCTTGCGCTTCGCGGGCCGGAGGGGGCGCTTGATTATCATCGACGGTACCCAATCGCTCCTTCAATGTTTTGTCGAATGCTGTTGATGACGCGAGGGGATCGATAGACAAGAGCTTTTGTTGAGGGTGTTGCCCGCTAGAGATGTCGTGGCGTGCCAACAGTGGGGTACGCTCATCAACATCTTCCTCTTCCCCGCGGGACGACGGGCCTGAACTACTGCTCGGTCCATTATAATCGCGCTCCTTGAGACGATACGCAATGGCTGCCGCAACATCGTCTTGAGAAAGACCTGTGCGCTTGTCTTCGTCTCTTGCTGGTGCTAAGTCCATGGCTTCGTCTTCTTCCCCTTCGGAGACCGGCTCAGCGTACATATGAGATGGCGTCGTGTCACCAGACCGCTGATCCAAGGAGTTTCTAGAAGACGAGGCAAGAGGTCGCTCCACCGTCAAATAACCAGTGCTGGGCTTCAGGATGTCCGTATCCACTACAGAATACTCAATCAACTATTCGCTATACCGCATATTCATTTTGGCGACTCACTCTGCGGAAGCCAGAATGGAACAAGATCTGCCCGGTTAGGCAGAAGAGTAGCGCAGCCATGTATGAATTTACTGTGGCTGCATGAGTCACGACAAAAAGCTAATCGGTTCGTCAACTGACCTAAACTTTGGAACGGCCTCAACGAGGTGGGAACGAACGAGGTCCGTTACCCATTTCGGCGGTTCTTGACCAAATTGAGTCTGCAGCTTGACTTCAAGGACGCCATATTTGAAAAGTTCCTTGTCTTCAACCGGGATCTGATTAAAGGGATGATCGATCCCGATATCCGTACGGCGCCAGTTGTCGCCGGAGCGTACGTTGCCATCCCAGTTGTCTTCTCTGACCATAGTGAGTTCGGTATCAAGAGAAATCCGCACACGAGCATCTCCCGGTAACTGGAACGCAGTTCGATTGTAAAAGGTCCGCATAACTAGAGACGAGTTGTCACACAAGCATAACATATGTTTTGAAAGCGTCTCACCAGGACCAAGCTTACGAGTTAGGATACGATATTGCACCTCACTGGCAAGCTGAATCATCGAATCGACTTCGCTCTGACTTTTCCTACCGCTGTCGGCCATAGCTTGCAACTCGGCATCCATGGTATATTCACCTCGCAAGAACGCGTTCACTAGGTGTTCTTTGACGGCAAAACGAGCTTTAACTGATTTCTCACCCGTCCAATCTTCTCGGTGAGTTTTACGTTCCACAAAAATCTGTGAATGGAATGAGATTGAATGGAGAAGTGAACAGTGCTCTGTGGACATACAGTCTTTACGTCGGTATCCCCATACCATCGCAGACGTATTGCCTCGGCGCCCTCGGTCTTTTCAAGTCGACCGAGGTAAAGGTCCAGGCCTTCGTTGTCAAAATAAATGGATGTGATCGCTATCAAGCGTGTGAGATTTAATAAACTCCAAAGGCTGGGCAAATTACCTGCATCTTTGGATTCAAATTCCTTCTCTGCATTGAATACTGCCGGTGTGGATCGAGATTAGCATCATGAAACTCGTCATCACGAGGAGACAAACCAAGGACAGGGAGGTGTTTTAAAATAGCCAGCTTGAGTGGGACAAGATTGTCTGGGTGAACCTGATGACGGATGAGACCAAGCACAGAAATGAGCAAAGCTTGTTACCCAATATTTCGTTGTCTGCCGAACGAACGCACTCTGGCTGCCGCCAGCGCTGGAGTCGCCCACGACGGGATGACCGCGCGTACGGACCAGGTTGCAGAGCTTCGAAAGCTTCACGATGAGAGCATCCCAATTGTATTTGTAAAAAGGCCGTTCTTCCAGGTAATCTTGAACGAATGTTGGTTTGAGCGGCATATTGGTTTGTTTCTAGGGAAATTAGTGTGCCAGCATATAGCCTTGTAAGACAAGACTGACGTCATGTTTCTAAAGTACTGTTAGACGGAGGAGGGCGTGGAAGTGGACGAGAAGAACCTTTAAAATTTTTAGAAAGCCAGTGATATTGAGTTTCGTGTACAGGGCAAGATCATGTACGTCGGCGACGAGCGTGGCGACTTCCACCTCCAAGTTGTGGAATAAGTCTTCGAGTTCGTCATAGGAATCCCCGCTTCCTTCAAGGTCGTCTTCGTCGTCAGAGCCTTCGTCGGGGCCGTAATCGGGGGCACGTGGATTAAGCGACTCAGGATCGCTGGTTGTGACCGATGGTTCAGACGACTGAGAGTCTTGTTGAGCCACGAGGCGTTTTACATCACGTTCGGCATCATGAATACGCCGGGAGAGTTCCGAAGTCTGTGCACGTTAAAACATCAGTGACGTCGTATCATTAATGCCGAGCCACAATGACGGACCTTTTCCTTCTGAAAGTCGTGAACCTTGTCCAGCTCTCTTTTGAGCATGACGGTGAAGTCCCGTTCGTCCTTGTCATCCCAATTATGAGACGTGGTCCGGGCCTAGCAGATGGAGTTAAAAAAAGATTGTGAGTGGAGTGACAGTGTCCAAACCTTGAGCTCCCGTTTAAGAAGGTTGTAGTCGATGTAAAACGGTTTCCATTCGTCATACAGACTATCCTATGAGATGAACAAGTTGGTGAAAAATGGGCGTGGAGCAGCGTGGTAGATTAAACGAGAGGCATATATACCGTGATCTTCCTTCCGAACTTCATGGCGACGAGGAGAGAGAGAGAGAGGAGCGACAAGACGCGAATGACCGGCGATGCGGCTTTTCAGACCGAAACGTGCAACCGCCACCCGTGGGAATGTCCGATAAACCCCCACCGCTGTACGACGAGGACTACTGTACGACGAGGACCACGGTGAGCGGGATAGATAACTTCAAGGTTGATCTTCATTTACGTTTAGATAGCGGTCGGGGTCGCCTCGGTACATTTTCATCTCCCGAGCATACATGTGGCGGTAAGTTGACACACCCCATCGTGACGAATGCCAGGCCCCAAACAGCAACAGCAAGAGTCCTACTTCAAACTCCCAAAACCACACCTCAATGTCCCCTCACAACGCTCAAAGATCCTCCTCTTGGGAACGAGAAGGTCCGTCTCGCAAAGAGTTCCTTGCCACGTCGACTGACTCATGCCACTGCAGGAGTGGCAAAACGTCCATCTTGCAGGTGCTCTTCAAGAACTTGCCGGCAAAGCAAACGTTTTACCTCGAACCTACCATGCGCGTCACGAAGCACCCTTTCGAGTGAGTCGTGTGCCCACGCTCTATGCCCCATTGTTCGCTGAACCCTGAGCAGCACGCTCATTCCACTCGAGATATGGGACTGCCCCGGAAACATCACCGTCGATACTCTAGGGGCTTCTCTCTCCGAATTTTCTACCATCGTGTTTGTCATTGACATTCGAGTAAGCCGGTGGCCATCTTCGAAAAATCAGATCCTATATCTCTATATAGGATCTCTATCAACAACCCGTGGTCAAGCTTGTCGAATTCATCGTCGCCGCTTGCCAGGTCAATCCAAATATCAATCTCGAGGTCTTTGTACACAAGGCAGAGAAGTTACAAGAGGACGACAAGATTGGTACAGTATTCTATCTTCCCGCAACGGCAAGCTAGATAACATCAAGCTAGAAAACTTTCGCCAAATTCACGAACGCGTCATGGATAGACTCGCAGACGAGTCGCCCGAGTATGAACAAGTTCCTCTGAATTTCCACCTCACGTCCGTCTACGACTATTCGCTCCAAGAAGCTTTTTCGCGCGTGATTCACAAGCTTATCGACTCGTTACCGTATCTTGAAAATCTATTGAACGTTTTTTGCGCCGTAAGCCACAACTTCCCCTAGAACAAATACGTATGGTTCCTAACTCGTCACTCTAGAACACGTCATCACCAAAGGCATTTCTATTTGATACAACGAGCAAACTTTACGTCGCGACGGACGCCTCCCCTGTCGATCAAGCGACACACAACCTCTGTTGTGACTATCTGCAAATGCTCAATGCGTTCGGGTCGTTATACAAGTATGCGAGTGTCTGGTCTTATTGGTATACCACCTCGCTGACGTCGGAACACAAATGTGCCAGGTCCGAGCCACCCTCGACCGTGACGACCGCATGTTCATCGCCCACGTCGGACTCTTGCAAACCGAGCACCAAAGCTTTGGTTTACCCATCTGCATCGACGTCCCTCTCATCCTCTCAGCAGACCACGCTCACCTACCACCTCGTCACGCCTCACTTGGCACTCGTCGCATCATTGCCCACACCCGTGTTTGAGATGAGGCGCGGTCTCGTCGAATGGAACGTCGTGTGGTTCAGAGAAGGTACGAGAGAGATTTGGGAGGTCGAAAAGGAGCGCAGCGAGGGAGAGCTGACCTGATCGGACGGTGTCAGAAATGGTCTGACACTGTACATTTCGTAAACATCTGTCTACATGCTAACGAATACACGATTTGAGGGACGAACCAAGATCTGTTTACCTGATGGTTTGCCACGTCGCAACCATTCGTGATCATCTGATGGTCCGTGCCTTACACACTGCCTAAAGTGTCAAAAAGGTAAAACTGCATCAGCCGGGAGTCGAACCCGGAGCTAGGCCATGGGAAGACCCAATGTTACCGCTACACCACTAATGCATGACTACAAGTCAGAGGGAATGACCACAACTTCACTACGGTGCGTGTCTAGTATCTCGGAAAGATCTGCGAACCAATGGAATGTGTAAAACAGTAAACGACATTTAAAACATGCATTAGTGGTGTAGCGGTAACATTGGGTCTTCCCATGGCCTAGCTCCGGGTTCGACTCCCGGCTGATGCAATTTTACCTTTTTGATGTGCACCAAATCTGAATCACCGAGTGATCGGGACATAATGAAACGTAAAGCAAGCTTCAAGCTTCAACGATCCCCTCTGAGACGACACGGATCGCCATCATTGCCCTCAATCCCACTAGCAAAACAACTGCATATGCGTAGGTAAGATACTCGCCAACGGTATATACAGGTCCGTAGGAAGAGGAAAGCGTCACAAGATCTAATAAATGGTATGTAAATGATTGTTTCTCCCCGTCCACGGTCCCAAAGGGGTGCTGCCAGGGCACTGCCCATGTTGCACGCCATGTGACCAATGCGATCCATGTTGGAAAGGACATGTGACCGCCGGATGGGTTGAGGATAGAACAGCAAGAGCATCAGAAAGAGGAACGTCCGTGATCGGTGAGGGTGGAACAAAGTACAGGTTCCAATAGGTACAAAGGAAACGAGAGAAGGTGCGAGAACACGATTACACATGGGACGTTGAAGGGCAAGTACGATGGTAATCGGCACGGTGTTAACCCGATTGAGAGCAGTCGGGGAGGGTGAGGTTCTTGAAGTTTTTGCTGTAAAAATAGAAATAACGTTTATCAGGTGCTGCAACTGGATGCCACTTTGACGTACTTTGCATCAAATAAACCCCAGTAACCCTGCCAACAGCGTATAAGTCAATGATATCAAATAGACACGAAAAGATAGCTACCTCGACACCACCATATTCCGAAGCCTAAAATACGACATGAGTACTCTCACGCTAGTAATCTCGATGTGAACACACACCTGCCATGGCTGGTCTTGGAACTACATTATGATCAGCCAACGTATTTTAAACACGGGAAAGAAAAGGCACACCTCAAAGAAAAAGTATTCCGTGCCATTTGCGGTTGCTACACAACATAATCAGCCATATTGTACGCCCGAAACTCATCGCAGTTGGCACTTGCCTTGACAAGCGAAATTATCGATAAAAATCTAAAGTCCGCTAAGCGTCCATGCTGTGTCTATGAATCCAACAACGTACCTGCAAATTACCAACGGAGGCAAGCGACGGGCCATCATTAGGATTGTAATTGAAAGTGGACGTGTTCTGACCAAGCCAGCTGAAGCATTCTCCCACTCAAGTTAAAAGGGTCACACACCGTTGGCCAACCAGTTTCGGCAATGTACATGTAAGGTTTGTTGGGGAGCGCTGCAGCAGGCTGGACAT
>JBBPJU010000944.1:0-15655 GCA_038088875.1 Austroboletus festivus
CTTTTATGTGTGGCTCAGATGGTGCTTGTACATGCGTTCGCATATACAACAATCCAAATGCAGGAGTCGGGGACTGGCGCCTGTGCCGCTACGATCGAGTTGCATAATTCTCATAATGCATGGCGAACACCCACTGCCCAACATTATACATTATGAGAAGTTCTACTGTACTGCCTTCACATTTTGGATGTCATTCAAGCTCAATTTAAATCCCTCATGTCTTGTAACGCGTCACGTCTGAGTGCCTGAACGGAATCACCCGACTCACTCAGTTGTGCAGGCTCAGTCAAGACTGTGCTGCAATACCCCACCGCAATGGATCTAGACACAGAGGTCTCTCGACACCCGTTCACATATGCCCTCACTGGCTGCGATGGATCGACTGCAGATGCAACACTTTGGAACAAAGCCCACATCCACGACTTACCCATGCCTCCTGGCAAGTATCTGCTTGCTGATGCAGGATTTGGCACATCTAGTGCACTTCTTGTCCCTTACAACGGAGTCAGGTACCATTTAAAGGAGTGGTGTCAAGCCTATGAACAGTACGCCATTTAATTGCCACTAAATTTGTGACTGATATCTCATCAGACCATGAACACCGCAAGTGTTGTTTAATCTATGCCATGCAGCTCTGCGCGGTGTTATCGAGCACATCTTCGGCATTCTTAAATGTCAATGGCACACTATCCAGCTTCCCCCTGAGTACGACATGCATATACAAGCATGAATCCCCGCCACCCTCTGCTCCCTACACAATTTCATTCGCCAGTTCGATCCCGATGATTTTTGTGATCCAGTGCTTTGTGGGATCAACTTCTTTACAGACGACAATGATGGGGGTGGTTTTCTTGCAGATGGTCCAGCGGACGTGAAAGAACGGCATGAGGCAGATGCATATCGTGACACAATCGTACATGACATGTGGTTGGATTATCAGGGCGAATTGCGAAGAAGAGGACTAGCATAGCATTTTTCATATTATACACACTATTCAATACATGGAATGAGTGATGCTACAACTTGGGTACCGAAGTACTGATCGCTTGGATTTCACTCAATCTGCAACACATCCATTTTGGCCACAGCTCTGATGACAACGATACAAAAGCAACTGTGTAATTTTTATTCAAGCAGTCAGTGAAAAGTCTGTTAAATCCAAAATATTGTCCTCAGTGAGCTCGAGTTTTTCATCATTCAGGAGTGATATCGCCTTGGTGATTTCATCAACAGGCTGCACATTCCAAGAGAGATCCCTGACTGCTGCTGCAACCTCCCTGAAATGCTTGCTGGAGATTTGATGAGCCTGCACTATAGCAGAACTGGGACGATTGTGCTCAGATGGTCGACCATCTGAGTCAGCTACTTGGTTTGACTTGTGCTTTCCATGGCTCACACTGGTGGATACCACAGAGGGCACACCCGATGCTGGGAGGCCCTTTTGCTCCAGAAAGGGCGACAAAAGGTAGGTTGATGGGGTCATTGGAGGGATTGTGTTTGGGTCGGGACTTGGCACCACAGCAGCACTACTTGTGGACATGTCCAACCCACTGGCAACATCTGTGTCTGAAGTAGGAAGAAGTTGATGAAGGTTGGACAAGGGACGATATGGGAGTGGGGTAGAATGGCTGTGACATTGCTGGTAGATGAACCAGCGAGCTTGGTGCCGGAGATAGGATGGTACCCAAATGGCTGCATCATGCCCGAGCCAGATGGAAAGAATGGCGCAACCTTGTCAAAGAGACGGAACCTGTTATTCTTGAAATTCTTTGCATAAGGGTGGCTCTGGATAGACAAGTGAGCATATATGCAAGAAACAGTGGTTGTCATAGCTTAACAAACTTTCTCTAAGGCTCTTCTGACTTGGTTGTAATCCCTGCGCCATCACGATCACTGTAAGTGAAGCCAGATGCACCCTGTAGTTCCAAAAACAACCCTGTATGTTGCACCAAGTTGTTGGAATTCACGATGATTAGCATGGGTTGCACACACAGGACATACACTCACCAACTTAAACTTGCGCTTACATGAATCGGCAGTCTTTTCCCCCTCATGTCCAGAGATAGGAGCACTTTGCTTCAGATGCGCAGCAGCAGCTACATAGGTCGGTTTCTTGAAGCTACTATTCACCAAACTAGGGATCTGATCCTACAGAAAATCCAGAAATGCAGCCTCTCGCTCATCCGTCCAATGGGCAGCCTTTTTGTGTCCTTTTTTGGGCCTTATAAAGCATCAAGATCAAGGGGATTGATGATTCCCTTGGACCGCAACGAGTGGCCAGAAGAATCCGAGGTTGACATGAATGCAAGCGTGAGAATCAGATATTTGGCTCAGGCACAAGAATGTGACGCGGAGCTGCCGAGCTTGGCCAAATATAATGCCTAATACCTCATTGATCTCACTAACAGCTACCAAGTTCTTACGGGTAAGACAACTGCACTAAACCTTGTCGGTCCTGGAAAAGGGGTTGTTTACACCGGAAACGGTTCCTGTTTGCAGACTCCAGTTTTCATGGTACCTAATGCACCCAGCTATATAGTCATGCCAGCACTCATATCAGTATACAACCAGCCCATATATAGCCCTGTGCCCATTGTTATTAAACCTGCAACCTTCACCAGTGGGATACCTGCATGTGCCAAGTGTTCTCATAGTGATGATCAAATGAATTTGTGCTTGGATTGATTTGCACACAAAGTTCATAGCACATGTGCAACTGTGGACTACAATAAATGGGAGCCTTCTCATTGATCACCAACCTCACTATTAAGTCATTTAGTGTATTCAAGTTTAGTGGCACCCAGTTGGATATTCAAAGTGGTCCTGTCCTACTCAACTTTGTTTGCTAACACTGCATGACCCTCCTCCTTGTATATTATGTCCTATACAATCAACAATCCTTTCAGTGCCTCCTTGAGTGAGACTAAGGCCTTAATATCTCCAACAGCCATGGTTAACATAAAAGTCTCACAAGTACAAGTCTCCCTGGCATGAATACTGGTACTGGCAAGGTGTGGATCCACAAATATGCCCATAGCCACATCACTATGGTGTGTGATGCAATCTATGGGTATAGATCCTAGACATAAAGATTCACCAAGTCCTAGCTGTCACTCAACAGTAGACAGGAGACTGATAGAAGTCTGGGTTGGTTTCAGTAAGTCTTGCTGCAGCCCTCACTTAGGGATAGCAGTTGAACCAAATACCATGTAGATTAAATGTAGATCTAGTTAAGGATTCTACTGTACATGGCAGTTGTACAGTAATCAAGATCCTAAAAGAAGTCTATAAAGATCTGGTCTATCAAGGGGAAGAAGAAGAAATCATTGCTAAAATAAGCATGGAAGAGTTATGGGCCTGAGTGGAGAAAGCTAAGGGTTTTTGATGAGGAGAGCTCCATCAGTGTGTCACTCTCCTATAACCTGGAATGTACAATCTATAGAATGAAAGTCAATCACAATCTCCATTCAAATCCTTTCAGAAACCACTGAAGTCAAAGCCCTTATTGATAGTGGAGCAACCAATTGCTTCATTAACAAATCAATAGCCCAGAAACTATGCCTTCCCCTCATGAAATTAAAAATAAGATGGATTGCCATCAATGCTGATGAGTCCTCCAACAAAGGAGGAGACATAACCTATAAAACCACTATCACCACTTCCATAGGAGAAAGAAGGGAAACATGAGACTATATGGCAATCAGGGGTGGGAAAACTGATATGATATTGGGAATGAGCTGGTTAGCCCAGCATAACCCAATGATTGATTGGATATACAGAGAACTCAAAGGAGGAAAGAAAAATCCAGACCCAGAAGAACAGCAGTACTTGATCAAGTACCTAACCACCAACCTTGGGGAAGATCCAAATGAGAAAGTCCTTATCCAATGTTGCATGGAATGAAAAGAGATCTGTAAATTAACAATCTCCACTGACATTGCACAAAAAGAACAGAAAGAGGAGATAACCTTACCAGAAAAATTCCAACAGTACCAAAAGATATTCTCAGAAGAAGCCACCACCACTCTCCCACCCAAAAGGACTTATGACCACCACATTGACCTCTTCCTGTCCTTCACCCCTTGAAGAGCAAAAAATTACCCATTAAATCCTGAGCAAACAGAAGCATGTAGGAAGTTTATCAACAAACATCTTAAAAGGGGAAAGATCCAACCATCCAAATCTCCTCAAGTGTTCCCCTTTTTCTTTGTCAACAAGAAAGATGGAAAACTCTGACCCTGCCAAGATTACTGAAATCTGAACAAGCATATAGTCAAAAATGCTTATTCATTACCTCTGATTAGAGATCTAATTGCTAAATTAAGAGGATCAAAGATCTTTACCAAAATGGATGTGTGGTGGGGATACAACAATATACAAATTGTGCCCAAGGATTGATGGAAAGCTGCATTCATCACACCAATGGGATTGTTTGAACCTATAGTAATGTTCTTTGGTCTCTGTAACTCCCCTGCAACATTCCAAGCCTTAATAGATGATATCTTTGCCAACTATCTAGCTGAAGGATGGCTAATTGTTATGGAATGATGAAGATGACCCTTCATGCCTTATCCTGAGGAGCTGGACCACCCCAGCTTTTTCTTTTCAGATTTCATTAATAAGGAGGAGATCATGGATAAGACCACATGGGGAAGCTCTCTTTCCCAGTGGAACTATTCCCCAGTGCCCAATGATGACCAAGAGAACCAGGACCTGAATGGGGTATGGTACACTTGGAACTGGAGAGATAAGATGGACTTCTTTGGATAGAGAGGACACTCTTCCCCCTTCTTCTAGGACTAACACTTGTTTACCATAGACCTTCTCAGCCTTGTCAGTGGCACTTCCCCATTTACCCCATTCTCCACACAACATATACCTGGGGAGTGCCTTACCTTCTTCTCCACCAAGATCTATGATAAATGAGTTCCCTTTCTATTTAAAGTTCTAAACCTACATTAAGGTACCAATGAGGAGCCTTCACATACTGCATTTTCTATTTTCATTCAAGGCAGTGTGTGCAGCCTTGCTCATATATCATGGATGCTTTTCCATCTGACCTATCCACATTCAGATAGAGTTAATCTCTTTCCTTATAGAAGAAGATTTCCATCACTACCCCATTTAGTATATAAGTGCCTGTACCATAAGGGAACATTTCCCCCGTTAGATTCTATGCAATTATACATGGAGCTAGCTATACCTTGAAGCAGTGGACAGTTACTGTTTCTCAAGAGAGTTCTAGTGTAACAGGTTCTAGCCCTGCACCTCATCCTTTCCACCAAGTTCTTTAGTGCCTGCCAATCCATCCTTTCTGTCTGTGTCCAGTACAGACCATGCATACCACTAGCCAACCAGATCATCACTGCCAGGCTGGAACTTCATGTCCTGCATTCCATATCACTAATCATATACATGGACAACCTCCTTATCCACTCCCCAGATCAGAAAACCAATGATGACAGGATACAGAAGATCCTGGAATGTATGATGGAGCATAGACTCTATCTTAAACTGGAGAAATGTTCATTTGATATGAAAACCACTGAATATCTAGGAATGGTAATCTCAGAAGGGCATACAGAAATGAATCCAATAAAAGTAAAAGCTATGAAAGAATGGAACCCTTCCATATCACTCAAAGAAGTTTGCTCCTTCCTAGGGTTCTGCAACTTCTACTGTAAGTTTATTGAGGGATTCTCCACCAAAGCCAGACCCCTAATTGAACTTACAAAAAAAAAAATCAAATGGCAATGGGGAGAAACTCAGGAGTCAGCCTTCTGGGAATTACAAAAGCAATTCCTCATATAGCCAGTTCTCTCTATCCCAGATCTGACTAAGCCACTCTTCATCATAACTGATGCATCCCTGGTGGGCACAGGGGGGGTATTAATGCAAAAAGACCCAATGGAGATCTCCATCCATATGCATACAGATCCAGCACCTTGTCACCAGCAGAAAGGAACTATAACATCTATAACAAGGAGCTCCTAGGAGTAATACATGCCTTAGATGGCTGGAGACATTACCTCATCAGAACTAACCATCTGGTGACACTCCTGACCAACCACAAAAACCTGCTCTACTTTAAAGAAGCAAGAAAACTTTCCTGGAGATATGTGCAATAGCAGTTATTTTTACAAGAATACAATTTCATATTCCATCACCTCCCCAGAACTCAAATGAGGCCCACCAATGCCCTGTCCAGATTACCAAATTCAAATGTGACTGGTGACAACTCTGAACTCCATCTAATTCCAAAAGAACTATTTGTCAAACAAATCAATCTCGCCCTGAGAGATAAGATAAGGATATCTTCAGAAAAAGACCCATTAGTAGTGGATGCACTCCAACACATGTACAAGAAAAACCACATCTCTGACAAATCCCATCCATCTGATTGGTCATATGAAGATGGACAACTCTATTTCTGACACTGACTATACATTCTCCTGGAAAACAGAAAAGACCTAGTGCATTCCATCCATTCATCCACCACCAGAGGACACAGGGAATAATATTGCACAATCCAACTCCTGTTAAGGGATTACTGGTGGCCTGGACTTTCCACATTTATATGAAAATATATCACTGGCTGCCCCATATGCCAGCAAAATAAAAATATTAATAATCTGTCACATCCACCCCTGATCTTCATTCTGGCCACCAGCCCTCATCCTTTTCACACAATTTCTATGAATATGATCACTGATCTACCCCCTTCAGGTGGATCAGACTCAATTCTGGTCATGGTGGACCACAGACTTAGCCAGGGGGCAATTTTCATCCCAACTACCAAAACAGTCAATACAGTAGAGGTGGCAGCCCTATTTTTCAAACATGTCTTCCCACAATTTGGACTACACTCTAAAGTTATCTCAGATAGGGGTCTCCAATTTGCATCTGCCTTTGCCAAGGAATTAGCAAGGCTCCTGGACTATGACATAGCCCTATCCACTGCCTATCATTCACAGACCAACAGAGAATCAGAAAGAGTAAACTAAGAGCTGGAAATATATCTAAGAATATTCTGCCAAGGACAACAGGATCTATAAAATGAACTACTCCTGATGGCAGAATTCAATCAAAATTCTTTGGTATATTCTGCAACTAAACAAACCCTGTTTCACCCCATAATGGAATATGAACCCAGAGCTTATCCACAAATTGGCAAAACTTTTAACCCCACCCTAGAGAATTGCCTCAAACTCAAAATGCCAGAGATGAAGCATTGGCTGCTATCACCAATGCCCAACAATTTTCCCATACCCTCCCTAAATCCAAACCTTGGAAGAAAGGCAATAAAGTTTGGCTGTCTAATAAAAACCTTAAAACCTCCTATCCATTTAAGAAACTTGGTCCAAAAAGGGAAGGACCCTTCCCCATCATGAAAGCTCTCTCACCCATGACATATCAATTGGATTTACTTCTGACCTGGAAAATCCATAATGTATTCCACACATCACTTCTTTCCCCATTTGTCCAAAATGATGAATATAGAATCACTGGAACACCACCTCCACCAGAGATCATAGGTGATGAAGAGGAATATGAAATTGAGTGAATAATCAATCATAGAGAACATCTAGGCTGCAGATCCTATTTAGTACAATAGAAAGGATATTCTACCACAGAGTATACTTGGAAACCTGAGAACAACTTCACTCATGCTGACAAAATCTTACCCACCTATAAAAGAAAACATAAACTATGAACAATAACAAACAACCAACTACTCACTGTAACTTCTACCAATTCTCACTCAAAAATAACAAACCCACCAAATATTCCTACCATTTCTCTCATATCTCCATCTTCATCCCAAAAAGAAAAAGACATTATGATCAACAACATATCCAGACCCATGAGTGCTACTGCCAGATAAAATATTGCCCTTATCATCATCATTACTAGCCCATCATTCCTTTTCTTATTATCAATTATTCTCTTCCATTTTTTCTATCTTATGGACATCCCCTTCTTCCCATTTTAGTCACTTTAAAGTTCATCATTTAAATTTCTTTTAATCTCTATGCCAATGATATCAATCTCACCTCTCACGCCTTCATTTTCTTCTTTATTTATGTCCCTTATCCTTGCTCTGGTCAAAAACATCTTCAATCTTTAGATCCTCCCTTCCTCTTATAGGAGACTTGCTTATGCTGCCATACTGGATGATCCTCAAGGACTGGCTTTATTAGAGGCCAATCTTGAACTATATAAGCTATCATCCATAGTCCTCCTCATCAAAACTTATTAGAGTTATGTCTTCACTTGACTCCTCATCGATGAGAACTCAATGGAAAACATTACTGAGGTGATCCCAGAAAATCTCTGCACAGTGGGCACTCAAACCCTCAACACACTCCACTTCTGCAGATTGGGATACTTCATCAAATGACTCCCTGCCTCCACCTTCTTCAACAAGCTTTATCCCATCTATCTCCAGTTACCAAGAGGTATGGTGTTATGCTTGAACCGGGTAGGTCCAAGTGTAGCCCTTAGGGTCAAGGGTTCGGTGCAAAGTATCGTCTAGTAGATACTTGACGAGTTCAAAGAAGTGAAGCGTCCACTCGAAGTAGGACGAAGACTTGGATCAGGAAGACTGAGTGGAAGAGAACACTCAGGAGTCTGATGGGGGAACAAGCACAAGAGATGTGATTGTAAGGGAGAACTAGACTAAGGTACATGGCAGCGACGAGGTTGGTTTATATAGTGGCTAGGAAAGAGAGGCAGTGTGGGAATACTGCCTTGAAGAGGAAAGAGGCTGTCTGTAGATGAGTCATATAGAATATGATAGAATGTCAAAGAATAATCGATGAGTCAGAAGATAAGAGGGATGACTCATGATGACAACAAGTATCTGAGTAATCGGGCCGATTACTAGATAGGAATGAATAAGCATGAATAATGTGATATGACTCAGCCTGAAGACGAATTGGACTTATCTCAAGTGGGATTATCCAAGAAGAAATGAAAGGCTAGAGTCGATACAATGGTTATAAGCAAAGAAGAAAGAAATCGTAATATATGGGATAGTAAAGATTTATCAACTTCGAACTTGCAAAACAGTTTGCCTTCCTTAATGGCAGCAGTTTCCCATTTGAGATTGAGGAGGCTAGATGGCTTACCAGAGAATCAAGAGATAGTGAAGAATAAGAGAATCTTCTTCCCATCCTAATTCCTATCACCAAGCCTCTTAGGGAAATTAAGGCACCTGAGATTATGGAAAGATCCAAAGAGGAAGTCAACAAAGCCCTGCCCAGACAGCTTATCCTCCCAACCACTCTGTTCCCCCACTCCATATCCAGACACCCTCAGCGACCTAAGTGACCTCTCTCCACCTGAATCTCCCTCCATCAAAATGTCTCCACAACTTTGCTTACCCAGCCCCAAACCTATCAATGTTATCAGTGTGGAAGTCCCCACCATCTCCAACCATCCTGCCCCCATTATACCTGCCCCTACTGCAGGGAGAATGCCCCAGGCCACCTCCAACATCTCTGCCCCAACCATGCAAAGAGTTGATCTGACTAGGTGGATGATGGATTGGGATGAGACCGATGAGGTCCATCAACCTTATCAACAGGGTAATGTCATGCACCATATGGACTACCCATGAAGGGCAATCCCTTTCCCCTCTGAAAGAGACCAACCATGGCTGAATGCCAATATAGCCATGATCATGTATGGAGGAAACTCAGATGAACAACATCAATTCTGGGGAGGAGAGATCAAGAGAGCTACCTGGGGAGAGGAACCTCAGAGGGACTTTGTCCCAGGATGGTGGAATATGCAAGCCCCACCAATCCACCTAGAGGAGACCACACCTGTGCCAGGGTGGCCCACAGATCCTGCATGGATGTGATGCATCCATGCTCTACATTAAATCATATGAGCTCTATTTCTTTCCTATCTATAGACTATTGTTTCTTTTTGATCACACCTCTATCACCAGTGTGATCTCTATATTCCCCCACCTATGCTTATCTCTACATACCCTTCACCCTATGGACAGTCCCCCTCTTACCTATAATCACTTATTATGGTCATAGTAGTGTTCTTGTCATGCACCAAGTGGACTACCCAAGGAGAGCCACCCCTTTTCCTCATGAAGGGGATCACCCCTGGCTCAATGCCAACATTGCCACCGCGGCCTACGGAGGGAACCTGGATATGAGACATCAATTCTGGAATGGAGAAGCGGAGGGAGCCACCTGGGAAGAGGAACCCCTAGGAGATGCAGTCCCTGGATGGTGGAATGTCCAAGCACCACCCGTACACCTGGAGGAGACAGCACCCCCACCGGAATGGCCTATGGACAAGGCATGGATGTGATCACATCCACGCCCTACCTTTACTTCGGTATGAACTCTATTTCTTATCTATGGACTATATTTCCTTTTGGATCCCACCCTTACACTGGTGCAATCACTCCTTCCCCCACCCATGCAATCTCCTGTAACCCTTCGCCCTATGGACAGCCGTTCCCCTTTCCTGTGATCTCTGTTTACGGTCATAGTAGTTCTCCCCTCCCCTATAAATAGTGCTGCCCATGTACAGTAATTCCTTAACTAGATCTACATTTAATCTACGTGGTATTTGGTTTAACTGCCATTCCTAAGTGAGGAACGCAGCAAGACTTACCCAAACCATCCCGGATTTCTATCAGTCTCCTGTCTACTATTGAGTGACAGCTTGAACTTGGCAAAATCTTTGTGTCTTGGATCTATACCTGTAGATCGCGTCACAGTTCTCCTTTTACTATAAATACAACTGCCATATACAGTAGTTTCCCTAACTAGATCTATGTTTAATCTACATGGTATTTGGTCCAACCTGCTGTTACAGAATAATGGAGATGGCCTCTGACCCCATACCCTGAGGTGCTTAACACACCCAGTTTTTCTTTCCACCCAGGGGATATTTGGCCTAAGGAAAAAATGGCACTTGATAGCATGCTGTGGGAAAGCTTCCTTTCTGCTTGGGAGAACTCCCCAGAGCCCAATGAAGACCAGGAGAACATACCTCCCTCAGGAGTGCAATATGACTAGGACTGGAGGGATGAAGAAGCTTTTTTTGAACAACAAGGACATTTGTTTCCCTTTTTCTAACTGACTCTTTCAATTATCTACTGTAGAACCCCCTGCCTTGTCAGTGGCACCTCCCACCCTTTCTTCTCCACACAGTGTACACCCAGGAGGGCCTTATCTTCCTAACCCTGATCTATGATAGACAATTCCCCTTTTTATTTAGAGTTGTAAATCTACATTAAGGTTCAGACCTGAACTAATGGGGAACCTTTGGTGCTGCCCCTTTCCCTTTTTCTTCCAGGGCAGTGTGTGCAGCATTATTCATTTATCATGGATGCTTTTTTATCTGACCTGTTCAATCCCACCTCAGGCAGCACTTTTCGGAGGTAATAAGGGTCATTGTGACCCATTTCTTTTGCAGGGGCTAATTGGTCTCTTAGACCTTGTATCTCTCGCACCTCTGTGCTTCTTTATCTGATCCACATGCCTTCGGCCTCACTCGGGGCTCTTTGATACCTCGTTACCTCTTTAAAAATATCTACCGTATCCATCTAGCCTCTCTCATGGCTCCTTGTTGGTGCCACCTTGCTCGCACGGGTCCACCTGCTCATCCATGGTTGCTCACGAGATGTCTTTATTGGTTTGGTACACGTTTTTGCCCAGGATTTGTAGTTTAATTGTACTCCATGTCCATGTTACTATAATTGCACAATAACTCTTTTTTTCTATCGTATTGGTATGTCAAAACTTTCTACCTGCCACTCTTAGCTCGTCACAAGGGGGCTGGGGCGCCATTTTGAGAGTCCCAGGCGCCCCTGAGATAAGAAGAAAAAATTCGTCGAAGTTCTAGGAAACAGTGCAAAGCACCGCTGTTTGCAGGCAAGACTTGAAGAACTGGAATCTAAGCATTCCTGGGCTCTAGCAGGTGATAAAGTCAACATCAGAGATAACAACCTTGATACTACGAATGGAGACTTGCACAATGATAATGAACTCGGGGCAGATCATATCATGATGCCTGGAGCTAACGATCCCTCTAAACCCCACCCTGAAACTTGTATACAGGTCTCGCTTTCTGGACTCACTTTCAAGCGCTTGTGCAACAGCTGGCAGACTCTCATTCTGACATTGATACAGCCGTACTTGAACTACAATGCCTGCACGCTAGCTAAACCTTTATCTTCGCCTACGCTGACAATCTGTCTCTGCAGCCGGAGTGGGTGCACATCCAAAAAAGTTGGCATTTTATGCCTTCTGTTCGATTGTAAGTTGACACTACCCTATGCTCCCCACATTCCACATCTCATATAAATAGGCTTCATGAATATCGATGTCATTGGCTGTAAGTGTTTGATGATCGCCCAAGTTCTTGTACACCATGGCCTGTTTCCAGTGGCCCCGTCGCAACCTCACATGGCCATATCAGTTGATCTATTGGCTTTCTATCAAGCCCTCTTTGAACAGTCTTGTGATGCAATCAATGCGCTCGCATCTGCACTTCATACTTATTATATTTGCTGCAGTTTTCAGATGGTGAACAAAAAAGTTGGTAACTTGGTAACTCCCAAACTGAGATCCAAAATCTAATTTGCCATAGAATGAACCAGTGCATGAACCTTTTTGGCGTAGTCTTGGTCTGCTGTACAGTGGTATGATGTACTACAAGTGAAAGTAGAGCGTAAGTTGGAAGCCACCCTGCAGCTATGCCGAGAGCGCATTCAGGCGTCTGAGCCATCTGCTGGCATTCCTCAGGTCCCGAGACTCGACGGCCGCCATTCCCAGACGCCATTGATTCCTCGAACTTCCCCACATGGCTCCACAGCCTCTCTGTCCAAACCTTCATTGATGCACGACACTTCTTCTCAGATTCTCACTAACTGTTGTCCTGCTTGTTTCAGAGGCACCATATTTGGCTGAGTGCTTACTGCAGGCAGGGACATCCATGTCGCGGTAGATGGGAATTTCCACCACTGACATCGTCGCTCAGCGGGGGATTGTCCCCACTTCTATGAACCTGTGTATTTCCTTCCCAAGGAAGAAGTTGATGCAATGGGCAAGCATGTCGAGTGGCAACAGAAAAAACCACAAAAAGTACATCAAGCTATAATTGTGCCTGACGAAGCCCTAGATTCTTGTGAATCATCCTATGATGCCGCAGATGGAAAGAAGCAAAAAACATCAATGGAGAGCTTCGATGACACCAGCCTCATGGTGCTCATTTGTCGCCATGACATTCCCCTCTTCTTTGCTAACATCGACACTCCTGGAGAACAGCAAAAGTATGCATTGGCCCTGATTGCCCACCTCTTCTCCCTTCTCCCACCGAGTGCCACAGTCATCACTATGTATGATGTTGGCTGCATCTTGGACCGAACGCTGTCTTCAGTGTGTATTACATAATTCTTGGTGCTTGCAATTGTGACGGAAGCTCTACAGTATCACATCCTCCCTGAAAACATTACATCTCGCCTACGTCTTACCACAATGGCAATGCATGCTTATGGCCACGAGTGGGCATGTCAACTTGTATTCAACCCACGGCTATCGGTTGGTATAGGGCTCTCCAATGGTGAAGGTATGGAGCACCTGTGATCACGTCTGCTCAAGCTAATCGGAATTGAGTGATCATCTGTTACGGAACGATGGAGGCGGTCCCCCACTCCGTACCCAGAGGCGCTAGACGCGCCGTCTTTTTCTTATTCCTCAGGACATTTCACGGACATGCAGGAGGACTTCTCAAGCTCCTTAGCTTGGGGAGATTCTTTAGACCTCTGGTCTGCCTCACCCCCGCAGCCAGATAATCAGGAGAACGTCCCACCCGGGGACGAGGAGTGGTTTACCTGGGACGCCCAGGAGTTGTACGAATACGTAAGGCATTGTGAGAACTTATTCCCCTTCAATTCGGAATAGGTTCCTTTTTATTTATTTTCTTTGATCTTTTACAGATATACTCGATCTATTCCACAGTTACCATCAGTTACCTAACCACCCTTCCCGCTCCACACAGCATCCGCCGGTTTAGGTATTATTCCCCTTTTACCCGATAGATCTCGCATATCCCTTTCTAGATCCATTAGGAGTCGCTCCCACACTTGTGGGAAGATTCCCATGCACTGCCCTTCCCTTTCTTTCATAGGCAGTGCATGCCGTCAATTACGGTATTCATTTCCCCTTCTCCTATTTCCAATACGGACGCTCTTCCATTCCCTGCTTCTATTATAGCAGGTAGTATTCCGAAACCCCCACGGGGAATAGTTTCCCATCTATTCCCCTTTTACGTATAAATAGCGCCCATGTAACTTAGAGTTTTGCTAGTTAGATTCTACGCAATCCAACGTGGAGTCGGCTGCACCTTTGAGTGAAGAAGGTTCTTCATTCATCGAGAGAGTTCTTCTAAGGCATTGCCTTAACCATCGTTATCTCATCTACAACTTCGGGACCCGCGCCAGAGCAAACATTCTCGCAGGCTTCATCCGTTGAAGTCCCCGTTTAGGCTACGTCGACCATTTGGTTGCCAAGCGTCTCGGACTCCACGTCCTGCGTTCCGTATCATCATCTTTGGTATGTTTCTTTGTATTCATGCTTACTATATGTGCACAATAAATTTGTGCCTTGCGCAGAGGCAGCGCCATATTTGGCTCATTGATCGCCAGGTTGCAGCAATCAGTGCTGAGATGCGTGTCAATCTTAGTGACTGGATTAGGCGACATCTTTCTCGCGGTGTCCAGGGGCAAGGGCGGATTGCCTTAGAAAACATAGAGGCAAGTGGGGTCTCGGTCAACGAACTATGAAACCAATGGATCTCTCAAAAAGAATCTCAGCTTTTGATCCAAGCACATATGTGAATCCTTTAAGTGAAGTTGTAATACTAGATATAGTCAAACTATAGATACCCCGGCACGTCTCAAGAAAGAGCTCGACACTGTACTCTCACTTCAAGCAGACATTGACACTGCCGATAGGGCCATCCAGGTTGCGAAGGCCATGATCGAAAAGCAAGATATGTCAAGCAATACGTTGGAGGCCTTGAAAAGCTTAGAGTGTACCCACGATCGGCTGATGATGAAGGTTGATCAGCTGTATGCATTGCTCAATGTGAGTGACAAATTCCCCAAGCTCAAGGGCATCGACCTCAACTTTGTGTGGATATTGCTCCTGGCATGCAATTTGAAGATTAACATACGTAAACATGCAATAGGCAGTTTCTTTGAATGGGACAAATTGGATCAAGCTGTGGGAGGTGCACAGAAGGCACTTGGTATGTCTCATCTAGCCAAATATTCATGATTCTCTGACTCTATTGGCAGGCACAAAGCTTCACCAATGGACATGCAAGGCAATTGCTAAGCATCAACCTGCCATCATGAGCGCAATACGCAAATTCAATAATTATTGCCAACAGCTTGCCGATCTCTACAAGCCATCATGGTCGGTTCCCCTTCCCTGCCCTTTACCCATGAAGCTTAATGATCTCCGAAATGATCAATCATTAATGGAGGATGTATGGATCACCCCTTCTGTCGGTGCCATTCCAAGATGGATAGAGGACAAAGAGGTTCGCAATGGCATTCACGCAGTGCTCAAGCATGATCAGTGCTTGGAGGAACAGCGCTGGTTGGGTA
>JBBPJU010000945.1:0-15643 GCA_038088875.1 Austroboletus festivus
AGCTACAATGGAATAATTTACAGAGACCTGTGAAACTGAATGAGAAACTCAGTGCCTTAACAACAGAGCTTTGAAATACTGGGGGGTTATTGCCTTTGGGAGTTGCAGGTATTCCTCCACCCTCAGCAGAGGCTTCACCCCCATCAGCAACTTCACCTGCACCATCAATTGCGCGCAATTGAGATCTGAACTGAGTATATGGAGTATATGGGGTGGAATGGGTGGTGTCTGAGGAGGCTTTCGCTTGCGCATGAACACCAGCTTGATGGTCTGGAAGCATAGGTGAATGAATAAATCGCTGGCCGAGGCTGTATATACTACATCTAGAAAATTTGCCCGCCTAATTGCGATTGAGTAACAGATATCTATAAAACTGGGGTACTTACCATCCGAGATATCTTCCCAATTGCTTCCAATGCAGATGCTGGCGAAATTGGTACATCTGAATCCTCAATGTGAATGGGCATCATACTGGCTGAGGAAGGTTGCATTAGCCGGGCAGACTTCAAGGGGACAACCTTATAAAAGATGATGGGTTGATAATCTTTTTTGTCACATAGGTGAGATTAACGCAAGCTAATATACAATAAAGTAGTGCACTTAAGTACCCACTAGCTAGCCACTTTAGTAACCGATAGGCTTTTGTGATGGGATGAACGCGCGGGGCAGCACGGGGCAGCACGGCAAATCGTTGTCCTAGATACATTATTATGATTCAATTAAGCAACATGATATCTCAGATAACTCATCGTCAGGCTTTTTTTTTGTTTGCATGGTGGCGCGCCATGAAAACCCTAACAGCTCATTAACAAGCTTGCTTTTTGTTGGCACGGTGGCGTGCCACGACGACATTACAAGTTGTATACATGGTTACATATTGTATTCGATGAGGACATGATGAAAGAAGAAAAAAATTAGTCTGGGAAAAAAAGTGGCCTAAATAGTGTCCAGCAATCTGGAGCACGTGACCCACCATGTAAGGCAATCGTTCATTCATCACCCATTGCAATGTGCCTGATGAGGTCAAGTGGTGTATTTGATGGGCTAACTGACGTCTGTAATACTGTAGTAATGTAGTAATGATGGGAGCACAATTGAATACAAGTCAATGTTTCAACCATGGTTATTGTTGACGTCTTGTATAAAGTCGCAGCTAGCTGGATCGTACACCATCCCAAGATGCCTAGAGCCAAAGTACACTGGATGTACCACCAACATTTTGCCCCTCTCACCAGCCGCTCCACTTTCTCCCCCGAACGTGCCATCTCTCCTCCCCCACTGACTCAACACCGAATATTTCCTCGCAAAGATGCCGAGGTGCCAATCGTTATACATTATCCAGGACCAGCTAGTGCAGCCCCCTCCACTGCGCCATCTAAGGTTTTGATATTGAAGCCTCGAGGAGAGGTTTCAAGGATCAGCCGTGGTGGATATAACTTACAAGAAAAGCTTGGCTGGCTACCTAGTGAGTACGAGGAAATCCGGGTGAGCATCGCCTCCATTTACGATAGATCATTACTGACCAACTGGCAGGCCTTCGTCGCCCATCTGGCTCAGGAACATCTTGCAGTCCAAAAACCATGGAGTAGACAGTCAAAGGGTGGATTGCAAATCATTTTCATGAAGGTAAGACTCATGTACACATTTGTGTCTGGTCTGACATCATTCTGTTAGGCAAAGGAAAGATACCCACAGCTTTTACAATACGATGGGGATTGGGTTGTATCAGACTTCCTATGAATTTATTTGAAAAATAGCTCTGGGCGCACTTAGTACTTGAATTGTATACAACGATTGTACATACATATGACCGGACAAGTGACACAATGAATGACAGGATTAGTTTGGTAGCTCAACTAGAATTACTCTTGACAAAGGTAGACTTCCTTCTCTAGCTGGTGTCCCATCGATGTGCTTTACCAGCACGATCTGGTTCTTCAGGGACACTTTTGTTGCCCACAGAACAGATCCAACACCTTCGCCTGCCTCCCCTCCATCCTTGATCACCATACAAAAAGTATCCTTCTTGACAGGCGCATAAGGCTCAAGCGACTTTTCAGGGATATTTTCGATCAACAGCTGTGCTCCCTGTGTTTGAGCAGTCAAGCGAACAGCAAGACAACCACTCGGTGCTTTGCCAGATGGCGATTGGAAGGGGTCGGGTATTTCTGTCTTGGCAAGCTGACCAGTGTATGTGTCGCGCCAACCTGGTGTGATCTTGAAGACTGCTCTGTATGTCTCAAGCGACTTAAGCATATTCAGATGGAGGAGAAAGTCAAAGGCTATCCATATATAAGCCAGGAAACAGTGGGGGCAAGATCGAACTCACATGATCGGGCAGTGGTGGTTACTTGCAAGTCGCCGCCATCAATTGTCCAAGCAGATGGTCCCGCAGTACTAGAGACATCAACCTGCTCAAGAGCAGGGTCTGGGGGTGGAGTAGCTTGTCGTGGAGGTACAATGTCGCCCCTAGCAAATGTGGCGGAGACTTGAAGACGCTGAAGGGGGGTTAGTTTCGCCCCAGCAAGTGTTTCGTCCATATTCCTAGATTTGTAGATTAGAAGTTACCATGAAATGTATAAAGCTAGACTTGCCTCACGACCACGAAATCCTTTGGACATGTATCCAGTCTAAAGGCACCCCGCTCGATGATACATGTGTCCTTTCCAAATCCACGAATCGTTCCCCACCAACATTTATGTGGGTCTCGAATGATGAGGGCCTCTTTGCCACGATAGAGCCCGTCCTTGTCATCCCGCCTGCATGGTGAATGTGCAAAGAGTGTAATGGGGAGCGTGAAGATGATCTAATGAGGCTCAGTAAACTATAGTTCAAAACCATGGATGCACAGTACATACCGCTGGATTGAAATATGCAGCCACTTGCAATGTCTTCCAGATAGTATCGATTTGGGAAACGAGCCCACTTCTGCCTATAGACTCCCCTCTCACAACCACAACATAATCGCCTTCCCTCACATCACACCCACAATCGCTCAGTCACAAAGCGCGAGGATCAGGAACAAAGCTGACATTCGATAAGAGAACCTCTAGTTGCTGCCTTCGGCAAGTGGTTGGCCTGTTCACCACGAATTTAAGCGTACCAGCGAGACGGTTCACTTCGATGATGGTTCCTGATGCTCCCTGATAAGGCCCGCTCAATACATCCACCACGTCCACAATTTGAACAACCTCTTCATAATCATCAGCAACCGGTCCGATGACGCTAAATGGAGCCCAGATGGGCTGCTCTGGTTCATACGATTCTAACAGGAAAGGAGGAACTCGAAACTAGAAGTGGAGACCTTGGTGAGAACTGATTGAATGCAATGCAACGACTCACTTACTTCTTGCTTACTGGAATCTATCACTGTGATTTCCCCCGTGTTGAAGTCGATGAAGTTGATCATGCTGAAGTGTCCCAGAATGTTGTGGTAAATATTCCGCTGGTCACTGTTAGGGTCTTCCGCGACCCTTACCACATCCCCAATGCGAAATGAGCAGGACAAATTGAGCAGTGAGGTTGAGTACTCCTCGCCGTCTGACAAGAGCACCGACGCAAAACCGTTTTCACGTTCGATCTCGACAAGTGCACCAGACTCATCACGATGAATGGAATCAGAAATGACTACATGATCATGATCCCCTACTTTCCACAACCGTCGGCCAAAAGATTGATGAGTGGCCGTGACAAAAGAAGGATCCACTTGGGATTCAGCATAAATCACAAGCTGGTAAGGTGTTGGGCTCTCAACAACTTCGACCTGGTTCATCTTCAGGGTCATTTGCATCAACCCGGAGACAAAGGTTTGCTTCCGGTATTGATGACGAGGACAACCATTGAGTGGAGCTAGGATCCTTCCTGTCAATTTAGCTGGAGAAAAGAGGCATCGAGAGGTGGTGTCTTGGCCAATGTCATCATCCGCTTTATGCTTTTTGGGCCTCAACTGGCGTGAAGGCAAGAGAACATGGAGCTCTCCTGACTCCCGTCGGAAAGATAAGCCATACGCAAGATCTCCTCTGTAGAGTCCACATTTTAAAATGGTATACCAACTGGGAATTGGAGGGGGTTGCTGATTCAGATGAAGAGGGGATAAACGTTCCTTGAATGGAATGAGGGACCAACCACGGATGCATGAGATATGCAAGACCGGAGCTACAAGCAAAAAACTTTGAGGATTAGCCGCAGCTATCATGACATGACCAGGCAGCCCTTCATATAATGAGACGGTAAAGCCGGCTTGGCACCATGTCTGGACGATGAAGTCTGCCAATGAAGCTTCAAATATGTTAGAACATTTGCCAATCCATTCAAGGGTATGTGATCTTACCGGGTGAGATCTTCACAGCCCACAGGGGCATTTCGAACGCATGTACTTTGATGCCATCCACTGGGGGCAATTCACGAGTCGGGTTGGTCGGAGGGATATGAGATGACACGTCAACCTGAGATCTAGGCTGATAATCGGATAGCAGATGAAGATGTTCTTCCAGGGGGATAGAATGGAAAAGCTCCTCTCACCGCTGTATATTGGAGGTGAATGAGAGGCTGGTAACGAAGGCTTTCCAGTATTGCATCTTGGGGTTGTGCTCGTATTGAGTGTCGAGGATGTTTATCAATTTCTCATATTGAAACTTGCCAAACATCCATCCCTGAATCGCTTCCCAGATCTGAGACGAACCCAGAACTGCGACCGAGGGATTGTTGTCACCGTTGTCATCAGAGAATTCAACATAATGATTTGTGATCCTGTCGATTACTTCTTGATATCTCAAATGCATGGCGGGCCCTGCATCAAGAGGACTCAAGTTACAAAGCTGAGAAATCGTTCTTGCGTCGTCGACACTTTCGTCTGAGACAATGAAATCTCCTGTGCTGATCAGCAGTTGAATACTTAGGTTTTTTGACCGTATCTTCTCCTTCTCCTTCCTCTTCCGTTTCATTGTCACCATCCTCCCGTGCCTCTACATCTAGAAACTGACCCACCTACAATATGGTCAGCGGCGAATGGATGAAATTAAGATGACATATATCAGGGTGGTGATGCTTTCTAGGTCTTGAAACCTGACCGGCCTTCCACTTGTTTTGGCGAGTCAAGGAAGAGATAGTGCTGGGACAGGAAGCCTCTTGAGACTGGCCACAAGATAGGGATACTCCACGCGCAGCCATGGCAGCCTTGACGGCCTCAACAGCCAAAAAAATTCCTCCGTCATCCTCTGAGAGCGTGAATACTTGATCAATAATGTATTTCCACTTGGATGGAACATATCGAGAGCTGAACCGCGAGCGCATGCTGTTATCTAACTCGACGTAGCCGATAGTGTCGTTCGCCCATTGCAATATGAAGGACCATGCATCCCAGTTGTCCAACAGACTTATGGAACCTTAGAGCACGAAACATTAGCAGCGTGGCGATAATACACCGACATGCTTACCGTCGGTCGTCCATGCAGCAGAGTGTGTACTTGTGGATGGGTTCATTATTTTTAGTTCTGTAAGCCTTTCAGCTACGCTACACAAAGATTCCATTGTAGAAGATTGACCTTTTCCTAGACTACATGTAGTTCTACTGGTGCTACTATGGTGGCTATGAGATGGAAAGGAAAAGGTGTGCACTAAGCAACGAGTGGCTTAAGTAGTGCACGTCGCGACCTGTGGGAAGTGGAGTGTGGATGTGCAGCGGTAGTGGTAAGCCCAAATACATACAAAATAGCTATACAATGGGTATAATAAACGAGGTCCACCTAAGTGTCATAACAATATACCAATGTACTTGAGGATCAGCAGCAAAATATCATGGAGGAAGGGGGGGGAGCCATGGCCCATAAGGATGTTGACGAAAACACATACTATAGCAAATAGAACTATCTGCCTAAGGGATGTGAGTGCTCATACTTCGGTGTTAGCAAGCACAGGCTGAGAAGGGGCCTTGAAGAAATACAGTCAGATAACACTCAGTACCCACAACAAGTAATCTGCTCACCCGATAGCTCTGAGTCCACACCTTGATATTGCTATGGCCCTCTAATGCACTACCGGTCACAAATAAACACCCTTGACTATTTTTGAAAGTCTGCTACAATGTCAGGCATGAAATCTAAATGATCTGTGGACATACAGCTACAGAGACTACCAGGTCACCGGCTGACCACATTGTCAGCATACAATACCAATACCAGATGACAATATACCACCACCATGTTCTAACTTATCATGAAAGGCCCCGGTTTGCAAGTCAAATATACGGGCAAAGCCATTATCACCTCTGACAACGAGCAATCCGGCATCATGCGCAACAGACAGCTGGAGGGGGACGTTCACTAAAATTGTGTGCTGGAAACTTTGTGCGCGGCTGAGTGCGGGGATAGTGTACTTGTCGACGCCATCACGAAGATTGGAGATCAGGAGGTGTTGACCGTCCAGGAAGGTAGCACCACTGAACAAAGTTAATGGTGGTTATGGAGGGAAGACAGAGAGGCCTACATTTGACCATTCATCTTCTTTTTCCATTTCAAATCCCACGGGTCAACTGAGTAGCAATGACTATGTTGGAGGATGAGAACGTCAGATGAGATTGCCTACATGTACTGTCGACTCACACAAATCCACTCTCCAGATATGATACGAGGATGCTGGCACCATTATCATGAAAATGAACCGATCGAGCGATATACGGTTGTTTCTCCAAGCTACTGTTGAAAGGAAGAAATGACTCTATGTCGATGTCAGCTTTGGCAGAGATGGAAGAGAGCTACAAATACTCTGGTCAAGGGCAACCTTCCAGACACGGATTTCTCCCCTGCCCACACTTGCAAGCTGGCGATGATGGACGTCCCACGCAAGGGATTCGATGGCGCCCTCATGCCCAAGTGTGATAGACAAGAAAGAAAATGTTGGGCTATCATCGATCCATTGATACAGATGAATATTACCATCCGACGCGCCGAACGCAAAGGCATCCTCATCACGGTCGGTGAGCTTAACCCACACAAGACAACTGATGTAGCCAGCCGATGGGATGCAGAATTCTTGGAGCATCTTGCCCGAGGAGAGGTTCCAGACAACGACACGACTATCATTTCCTACGCCCAAGTGTTTCAGAGAGCAGCAGAATGAATGAAACAATCAAGATTTACCTCCACTGAGTAGCAAGGAACCCAAAGGACTTATGGCTAGCGCATTAACCGCCTTAGTATGGCGGGTTAGTGTGAGCTTGTGGGAGACCTATGGAATTTTGAGTACCATGATTGAGCACATCGTATACGTTATATTAACGTACAAAAGACTGGGAGGGCTGGGAGGTCATTTTAAAAGGTGTTTGGTGATTTTCCATTCAGGAGAATTTTTATATTGGCCAACGCCAGTCAGAAACAATAACGACAGCATTGCACCGTGTCGGAATGCTGGATGCCTACATGATAAGTTCATTGTTTTTTGGCAGCATGACAATCAATATGGTACCCACCTAGTCGATCTGACAGGCTTTGACTGCCTATAGACAGTGGCTTAGTCTCTGCTTTTGTTTCTGAGGTAAGGCACTAGTGCATACACGGAGGTTAGTTCTTTTCACCGCCCGTTTCGCAATTACCCGCCTTTTTTTGTTTAACAAGGGGTATACTAATACATGGATACATAGATTACTACATAAAACAATGTTTACAGCCTAACTTGGAGGCCTTGAAGAGCGGCGTACTACATGATTGCGGGCAGGCGTGAGTAAAGGGAAAAGGGTTGATTGTGAGAAAGTGCGGGACTTATATAGTGTTCAGCA
The DNA here is from genome assembly GCA_038088875.1 of Austroboletus festivus. Taxonomy (NCBI): domain Eukaryota; kingdom Fungi; phylum Basidiomycota; class Agaricomycetes; order Boletales; family Boletaceae; genus Austroboletus; species Austroboletus festivus. Next base: position 7,772 of record JBBPJU010000945.1, read on the forward strand.
GTTAGGGTCATGTGGAGCCGTAGTGACCTAGCCGAGGTCACCTGATGCTGCACGCGGACGAGTACAGAACAGATTAGTGGCCAAGTGTACTTAGCTATCAGTGCAGATGATGGGTGAATCACGTGAGTGTTACTGTCACATCAAAAATATGGTAAATAGTCATGTGATTCAAATCGCTAGACACTATTTATGGCCAAACACTTCTTATGAAATTCCTTCCGCTCTTCCCATCGTCCCCATACTATGCCACCCATGTAGCATACCAAGCCACTTGCCCTACCCTACATATCCCCTTAGTTTATATGTTAGCAACGTTAGTTACTGGGCCTAGATGACAAAACAAAAGAAAAATAGGAAAAAGGAACAAAAAAATAGAACAAAAAAATAAGACTTCATTATGATATCGAGCGCCGCTATCGAGCATGCATAGTTGTGTCGTCGTCATCGTGCGTATACTAGTTATTGTTTAAATTTATGGTTAATTGTATAGTATGAAGGAATGGCGCCCTCATCGATCACATAGTTGCCGACAATAAAACGCATGAAGTGGATAATGATCGAGCGCCATCAGGGTAGCATAGTTACAAAGTATGTTGAGGTCTTTTTGTCCAATTATACACTTAACCTCTATCGACAGATGGCGAAGTCATATTTATACATGTATCTTCGAAGGTACTTGCACAATCCACCAATGGGAAACAATATCAGCCACTCTGGTCCTCATACCGGGACACCTGAGTCCACGTTGGTCAGTTTGATTAGATACATGTGTTCACGCAGAGTCTTATTAACAGCACATATAGATGCTAGATGATGACAATGACTATACCAAATCAGCATCCCTGAAACGGTTGCACATCGCAATCTCAGTAAGTCCATACTAGCTATATTTTTCTTGATTCTAACTAGTGGTGTAGCCTCTGAAGCGAAGCAGGGATGTGGACGACCCTTCCGAATTGCCACCTCTGAAACGACTACACGCCCTGCTAGCACAATCTACGCTCGTAAGTCCCTTTCAGCTATCCTCCTCTCAACGCTAACTTGTACCATAGCCTCTGAAACGGGATAGGGATGACGTCGACAACCTTTCCGAATTGCCATCTCCGAAACGACTAAACACCCCACCGGCACAATCTACGCTCGTAAGTCCCTCTCAGCTATCCTCCTCTCAGCTCTAACTTGTACTATAGCCTCTGAAACGGGATAGGGATGACATCGACAACCTTTCTGAATTGCCATCTCCGAAACGACTACACACCCTGCTAGTACAATCTTCGCCCGTAAGTTTCATTCTGTATCCTCCCCTCAATTCTGACTTGTCCTATTAGCCCCTGAAGCGGAATGGGGACGACGTTAATGACCATTCTGAACTACCGTCTCCGAGACGATTGCAGGCTGCGATCACACAAAACAAAGTGAGTTCTATCAACAATCTTGGACCCAAGTGTAAGTCTTGACCGAAAATACAGCATCTTCCCAAGGACAGGGACTTGGTCAGCTTAATGGCACTTCCAAACGAAATATTGCACCAAATCGTCGACTGTCTTGGGATCATGGACCTCTGTACATGCACCAGGGTTTGTGTCCTCTTGAAGAACATAGCTGCCCCACATTATCTGGTTGCCTTCCACTTTAACCCCAAAGAAGGCCTCTCACTCAGCATTAGCAAGGAAAATTGCAAGGCCCTTATGGTATGGATGCGTATGGCTGAGTTTACCCGTCCAAGGAGCATTTTCTGTTCCTTGACCGACCCGGAGGCTCACCACTTGCGTGCTCTACAGCTGTTCTTCGAATCGCCCAGGTGTGCCAATATACCATTCGTCTATCTGAATCTCTTCGGTAGCAGATCGCTGAACCACATCACCTCTACTGCCGCTCTTTTTGCGAGTATCAATGCCTCTGGATGCTTAGCCTTTTCTTACTCTGCTCGTTCAAACCCTCCGCTGGAAGTCAAGTCATTGCTATACCCTCCTTGAGCGATCCCCACCCAACTCACATCATTTTCATCATACAGTAACACTATATTCTCTCCGCCTATGATGTCCATTACCCTGTCGACCCTCCGCGGCTCTCTGTTGCGGGAACTTCATCTGCGCGACACCAGGTTGTCCTCTGGCATGTGGAGGAAGTTACTTCAGTCTTTGGAATTCCCCCACCTACAACGCCTAGGCGTGGATGGTCGGTGCTCTGTTGGCACGCTTATTCTGTTCATCCAGTGGCATCATGGTGTTCATTCCTTGGTCGTTGCCCCATACGGTGAAACAGAGAAGACCTGGCGACCGTTAGCCCGCTCTATCAAGCTTCCCTCATTACGTACACTTGAAGGACCACCTGGCTATTTGAAAAAATTTCTGGGACAACTTCGCAACCCTAGACTGATAGCCCGTCTCTCAGTCACACTCACCAACTTCAAGTCTCATATTTCACAGATATCAAAAGTGCTTGATTGCGCTCAGCTCCTCCCCAATTTGGAGGAGCTGAGGATAGCTTTCTATCGAGGGTCAACATCGGTTGTTCCTAAGGGTAGTTTAATTCTGCCAAAGTATGAGGTGCGGACGTGTGGCGCTGCTCGTCTCAGATTAGCTGCTGCTTTTGATACTGCCACAGAAGAGGATAAAGAAATTTTGGTGGGTGACGCTGTTCCAATACGCGCATCGACTAACCCAAATTACACAGCAATATTGTGCGCCATGGATGAAGGCTTTTCCTAGTGTAAAGTCTGTAATGTTGGTCCCTGGACGTGTATTTTCCCCCGCCGCCGAGATAAACTCTTTACGGAACTCCTTTATGGGAGCGGCGCACAATTCAGGCGATCTTAAAATCGTGGTCTCAATGCACTGAGTTTCTGTGCTCAAGTGTTGTACTCTAGCGTTCCGTCTACGTAGTCATTTATACATCGTTAGCGACTTTGTACAATACTCCCCTTACCTGTACGATACTTGGAGTGTACCACTCGTGAACAAAAGCATCTGGTACCTGCTACGCCAAGGTAGCCGATAGCACAGATTTGAAAAGCCAGATCGACTTTTGGTAAGCACTTCTAAACTATGCATGAACTCGGGTGACGCAGAATTCGTGTAGATTTACGATGCGGCTACTTAATTACCTTATCCAAAGTTTTGACGACGAGCAAACCGTCCCTCCAAGGCATGCTAATAACAGGGCAGTAAGTATTTCCTGTGGCCGGAAAAATATGCAAGTCCGAGGCATAAGTCTCCCTCCATAGTTCTACTCTGAAGTCGGGATATGCTTGAAAGGGGTCCGATATGGTTGTTGAGCAAGGTAGGTTATTGCGCATTGCTATAAAATGTTGCAGCTCGTTCTCACCGGATCGGATAGAGAAGAAGTACTCGATCACCCCTGGGATCAACTGGCCGGAAGGCATTTCCCAGCAAATATAGCAATCGTTGGTGCCGACCGCTCGAGTGGCATATCGGAATCCTGCCCTTGTGAAACGTGAGAACACTTCGAAGATGGTATCATCCCATACATCGATGTTGGCCTGCGCTAAGGCTGTTGCCAGATCAGATGTTAGCACCATGTCCTTCCCTGATCCATGCACTTTCCATCGGATATCGGCCTCTTGTTCCTCAGCCAGATTTCCCATGAACTGAGACAGGGGCTCCGCATCGAAGGTGCTATGACATTGCGTCATAATACGGTTGGCGTTCTTGATGATGTCGGGCGCCTCAAGATGCTGGAGGATCGCCTTCACCCGAACGGCTGTACACATCGTCACCAGCATAGTTTCCTCCAGTTCGCCTATCCTCAAGGTAAAAAAGATACATCACAGGCTGGGTATGGCCACTTACCAATTTTATAGTTAGTTTTGGACTTCTGCAGACGTCCTATGATGTGCTCAAATGGGAACATCCACCAGCCATGCATCGGGCCATAGCGGCGTAGAAAATAGTCCATATGCAATGCTGCATGGTGGTTTGGTCGCCACTTAATCCCGGGGAACACATCCCTGAGTGACTCAAGGTACATTGCCATGTACTCTTTGTAGCGCCATGCATGCTGATCTGAGGTCATGTAGGATGTTCCCCATCGTATTGCAATGGTGAGAAGCATCGTGCTGTGGGCTAATTTTTGCCTGCGCAAATCCTTTTCGGTGTCTCCCCTTGAAGGCTCCCCACTTGCCCATAGTTTCATGAGAATGACAGGTAAGTCGAATTCAATTGACGTCCGCCATTGTTCTGCCTTGAGCCTTCCATGTTCAGGATCACCAAGGTTGGTCGGAGGCCCTCGATGCCATGTTGGTTGTCTAATCGTGTGCAGATGATCTTGTATTTCCTGAATTTCTGCATTCGTTAATGGTCCACTCGAGCCTCCTTCCTTCATCGTTTGACTGATCGAATTACTGCAGTCCTCCACAGCCTCGTCTCCTAACAGAGTGCCCATGACTGGGTCATCTACAATCATGGCATTCATACCCGGGTGTGGTGCTTCAGGTTGGCTTCCCTTCATTCAGGTTAGCTCTCTTCAATGCGCCTGCACGCTCAGCATATATACTCACCATTAACGCGTTTATCAGGACTTTCTTTGTCACCTTGCCTTTCTCAGCCGAAATGAGACTAGATTTCCCGATTTCCTGCACCAGGGCCTGCAAAACAGGTAGGCGAAGCCGGTTCATTGATGCAACGGTTGCGCCTGACTTAACGAGTTTTCTTGCTTTCTCCAAATCCCTGCCTGGTGGTTTGGCCGCAGGCACAGAAGCTGAGGACCGGCAGTATTCTTGGTTCGCTATTTTGTCGATGATAACCAAATCCCTAAAGTGATGTTGGACGAGGCCGAGGAAGAGGTTATGCATCCCGTCAATGACAAAAAACCGTGTAGGATCCCAGTACGGAAGCCTGAGGAGTTCGGACCATCGCATGCCGCTCTCCTTGAATAATCTATCCTGTTCTTTCTTCGTCTCCACATCCCGCCATCTCTTTGCAGCTTCTAGGTGCTCTTCATAGGTACGTAGCTTCCAAGTTTCATAAGAAAAATTGCCCTTGTCTGATTTGCGCATCCAGCAAAGATGGCACAGATGTGCAGAAGTAGGCCCTGCGAAACCCCCAACTTTTCGCGCTGCGGGTAAGTCGTTTACCACCAGCGCGATAACGGATCATGACAATCTACCTTGCGGATGCAGGAATGTCTTCGTAAACCATGTCCCATCCTGCCATGCAGGTAGAAAGAAATCGACAAGGGGGCGGAGGAAGTGGTTGATCTCATCCAGCGAAGGTTCCCAAGGGCCAGGGATGATCCCTACCATATAGAGATTTTCTGGTTTGTACCGAAGGCTCGGGGGAAGGTTCAATAAAGCCATGGCGATAGAACCGACTGACTTCCTCTTCCCAGTGGTCTTATTTCCTTGAGGATTGAACCAGTCAACTGAGAGACTCCACGCTAACCTAAGGTCACTTCGTTCCAGCCCATCCATGAACGGCTTGCTATCGGGACCTAATATCTCAGTGATCCCAGCTCCATCCTTTATGTCCCATAACTGATGCTTGTCATTTAGTCTAGTTCCGCATTCCATTGCAGCCTCCAGTCCCAGGTGGCTCAATAAACCAGCTAAGAAATCGTTGTAGTCTTGCACGACAAATGGCCTGATTGGAATGGCTGCTCTGGTATTGCCATTCTTCTTTGTTTTTATCAGAAGCTGACCACAAGGCTTGCTACCATGGTACTTCACGAAGGTGCAGCACTGGGGGTAGGTTACCACCTTCTTGAAGATTGGAGCATACGTACAGGAGCATCTGACACAAGTGGCATATGTGCACATAGCAGGTTCGAGATTGAACTTTTTGTGCACTGAGCGCAGATCGTGAGGAAGGTACTTTGTATCTGTCCTAGTCTCTATCGTGGCACCGAGATGACGCTCCGCGCTAATCGCTGTGTTCAACAACAAGTTCAAGAGACCCAGGGTGACATTACACCATGAGTGGGTGAGTTGACCGAAGACATTCAGGACCACCGTGATAAGTAAACTCAACAGGATGAGGGGATTTGCAAGGTGAAGGTTGAGTTGGAACTTTGATTCTGTTAAATGCGTATATGTAAGACCGACGCATCAAAAAAGATATGTCCCACCGGTATCAATGACTTGTGCTGCATTTTCTTTCTGGAACATGTCTTCTGAACTCCTTGCCTCCAGCGTCGTGACAATACTCTTAACCGCGTCCAGAAGAACTTCCATATGGCCTGTCAATTCCTGTCGCAATATTTTGTTGGTTTCATCTCCCTCCGTGTCCAGCTGCCCGATCGTGTCTAACTTCCCTTGAATCCATTTTAGTTGCTCGTCCAATGCTGACTGGGCTTTTTCTTGGCCTCCGCGAGTGCTCAGCCCTCCTATTATGTCTTGTATACTCTTTGCACGATGATGCATCTCGTGATCAACCAAAAGAAGTGTAGCGAATACTCCCTCGGCTCCCTTGGCTTCCTCGGGACCCTGCACAAAGCGCCCTTCCTTGGTGGGTGTGGGGGATGGATGTGTGAATGGCTGCTCTCCTAGCTGGGCAGGCACAGCCCTGTTGTGCAGGGCAAGATTGGATATCCCTTGGGTAACTTCCTCGAGCTGCGAAGTAGGTAAAAAGATGATAACTTCTTCAGTACTGCGATCGCCTACATGAGTGCTGTCAGACTCCACGGTTATGGCCCGTCCAATAGGAGTGAGTGTTCTTGACGCATTCCACATATCCCCATCTTCCAGAGTCAACCTGAAGATCCCTTGAGCAACACTATCGGCATTGTCCTGTTCGTTTGTACCAGGTGCCGACAGCTTGGATATGTTAGGTATGCATGGAATCGAGTGTCACAAAAAGCTTACCTGGCTAGATTCCTGCATGCCAGTACCATTTTCCAGTACGAGGTCAGTACGGTCGTTCCTCATGTGCATGCGCCTTTCATTTCTGTTGATATCCCTTCCTTCAGGACCACAAGTCGAACAAAAACAGAACGGCATCGACAGGAGTGAGTGGGGAATATTTGCATGAACATCCTCTAAATATTAAACACGGATTTTGTAGCTATGTGTAGTACCTTGTATTTTTCACTGTGGTAGCCAAGTAGGTGAATGCCCTTGTTCTGTAGCATGTACCTTGTATTTTTCACTGTGGTAGCCAAGTAGGTGAACGCCCTTGTTCTGTAGCGTAGTGCCCTTATTCTGTATTGTAGCAGCGTTATTCTGCCCTTGTGAACTATGATTACAGAACTTCCCATTTTCACACCCTGGTAACCAGGTGTACGTATCCGTTGTTCCCTATTGTATTTCGATCTCCTTTCTGCTATTTAAGCCTCATGAGTTGCATCTGTTGTGCACAGTACTGACATACCACATACCACGATATCCTCATGGTAAAGCGCCAAGTAGTGTGTATTTTTTTGTCTAAATCTATTTACTTACTGATTGCCCTTGCTAGTATCGCCCTTCTTTGATGACCCCTTCTATCACAATGCAAAAGCATTCTCTTCATCAAAGGTCGCACAACCAAATCTCCATTAGAGATGTGCGTTTCATGATACTCCCAGCCCAACCTTACTTCTCATTTTCTTTGTTTCCCACAGCAACCGTTCTGGAGAATGGTGGAGGCCGTATCGTCTCACTTGTTTGCAGTTGCCTTGCTTGGTCTCACTTTGAAAGCAGCAAGTTGGGGGCTTAATTCAATTGTTAGTGTGTTCTTAGGTCCGCACTGCCCTTGTGCCCCTTGATGAGTGCACTGATCGGACTGGTGGTCGGGGCACTGAGGGGACCGCTAAGTGGGCCACTTAATCAAATCCCTTTACATATTGAAAATCTATGTATGAATAAGATGATGGCTCAAATGTAATGTATAGATGTTTCCTATATATTGCAATCAGACTCAACTTCTGTATTTACCT
>JBBPJU010000946.1:0-15641 GCA_038088875.1 Austroboletus festivus
TGACAATATGTCCTCTTGTAGCAATACTGCTTCACATGTATTGCTCCACCCATTTACACCTTACCCATAGTACTTACATACTATACTGGTTAGGTAGTATTACCTTTGTAGGACTACCTAGGTAAACATTTAATCTACGTGGTATTTGGTTCCCTGCTATCCCTAAGTGAGGGCTGCAGCAAAGACTTCTATACCATCCCGGATTTCTATCAGTCTCCTGTCTACTGCCGAGTGATAGCTGAACAAACTAAAGGGGTCGATTGTGTCTTGGATCTATACCCATAGATCACATCACAGAAGTCCTCTGACTCCAGGATATGTTCCTTAACTCCTACATAGCTCCTACATAGCCATATCACTGCCTCCGGCTTCTCCTCTCCCCATCTCCAGACTTTTCCCCATACATACTTGTCTGTCTTGTATATAAGTTTGGATATCTCCTGTATGATCTATAGTATGAATATCAAATATGACCCCTCACCTTATACCCTGAGCACATTAGGCTTCCAACTCCTCTGGTCGTTTGCTCCTTCATTCTCCAGACCTCGTTTGCTCTCCTATGGGAGTTGCCTTCAGGCACTCCCCGGAGTTGAATCGGACTTCATCATTACCCCTGGTCACATGACCTACCTCCGACCCTATGTCCTCCTTACCCCCAATCCTAAATATGTGGAATGTGAACCTGCAAGGGTGCGACACATAAGTCCTGTGCTGATTCCACACCCCCCCTGCTTCATACTCCATCTCATCTCCATCTCTCGGACCTCTGGCCCACTCCCTGGTCACTCCCTGGTCACTCCCTTGTTCTTCCCCTCAACTCCCTGTGCTCCTCCTCCGGAGTTGTCAAGATACCTCTGGACATCACAGGAGTTATTCCGAGTTCCTGACCTCCCAGACCGGAGAAGCTCCAGAACTCCTAAATGAGCTCTAGAGGCCCCGTCAGGCCTAGGGTATGAGGTAGAGAGGTACGGTTCTGACATCACCCCATATTCTTGAACCAAGTTTCTTAAGTGCTCACCAGTGAATTGCTACACTTTGTTTGATGTGCATGTTGAGATTCACTACATATGTCAGTGTAAATGTGAACAAAGATGTACACACACCATGGCCTCACTTAGCCCCTTCCAACTACCTAAATTATGTTTCCAGTTTAGACCATAGGATCTTTTTTACCATATCATGAACAGAACAACAATCTGAAGAAAGACAAAGTGGAGGATCTTCCATGCAAACTTCCCCTGCCAAAAAACTACTAAGTTCTAGTGGTACAAAAATAGTGAAGGACTGTGAGAACAACTTGAATCTGGTTGTTTCACAGTGGTTATAAGTGATGAGTGGAATTCTGAAGTCTAATGTTTGAGCCACTTGAGTATTCATACTAAAGAGTCTAGTACACACACATTTTCATCAGTGCAAATGTATTATTGATTGACTCAAGATATTGACTGATCATATGGGCCTCTTTTCCTCCATTAACTGACATGCTCAAGGCTGATATAGATAGGTGGTACTGCTATTATCAATACCCACAGGGTCTTGTCATATCCATGTCTTCTGACTCCCATCCATCTCCCTGACTTGCCTCCTGGCCCCTGCCCTCATCCCGACCCCTGTCTATCATCCCCGACCATCTCTGGTCATACTCCAATGTTCCAATGTCCAATCCAGTCCAACTCTGATTGGAACCCTAACCAGTCGTACTCTGATCCCAGTCCTTCCTGGAACCTTCAGAATTCCCACAGTCCATGTGTAGCACAGCTCCGGCTATAGTGAGCACCCAGTAGCATTTTCCTATGCTCCCTTCTTGTCTCCTTCATGTATTAGTACCTCACTTATTCTCGGAAGTCCTCTGACTCCAGGATATGTTTCTTAACTCCTACATAGCTCCTACATAGCCATATCACTGCCTCTGGCTTCTCCTCTCACCATCTTCAGACTTTTCCCCATACATATTTGTCTATCTTGTATATAAGTTTGGATATCTCCTGTATAATCTATAGTACGAATATCAACTAGAAATATGACCCCTCACCTTACACTCTGAGCACATTCGACTTCCTACTCCTCTGGTCATCCATCTCCTTCATTCTCCGGACCTCATTTGCTCTCCTGTGGGAGTTGCCTTTGGGCACTCCCTGGAGTTGAATCAGACTTCATCATTACCCCTGGTCACATGATCTACTTCCGACCCTGTGACCTCCTTACCCCTGATCCTAAATACGTGGAACGTGAATCTGCAAGGGCGTGACACATAAGTCCTGCACCAATTCCACACCCCCCCTGCTTCATACTTCATCTCATCTCCATTTCTCAGACCTCTGGTCCACTTCCTGGTCACTTCCTTATCCTCCCCCTCAACTCCCTGTGCTCCTTCTCTGAAGTTGTTGATATATCTCTGGACATCACAGGAGTTGTCCTGAACATCCAACCTCCTAGACCGGAGAAGCCTCGGAACTCCTGAACAAGCTCTAGAGGCCCCATCGGGCCTAGGGTATGAGGTAGAGAGGTACGGTTCTGACAGTATATTCGTACTCCCACTTGCAGGTCACTAGCGAGTGTGCCTTCACTCTGCTGTGCATCCTTGTCACTGCTCCGTCAATGAACTCCTCTGCATTTCATGCTCTGGACTTCAGAGTAGACTAGGTATCAGTCACACCCCTCTATTCCTTCCTTCTATTGGCTTCAACTTCCCTTGGACAATGACTTCTGAGCTGTACTTGCAGCCTAGGAAGAGCTCACATCCATTTTTAAGACTGGCTTTCTTGCCAGGCCTTCTCCACTCATTTCCACTTCATTGTTCGGGTTCTGGACTTACTCCATTGCTCTGGATACTCACACTGGACTACTCTGGTGTATCTTCCTTTTGTATTTTGTCCCTTGTGTTGGGGATTACCCCTAACATTTTTCAGTCCTCTGTCATTCTTTCCATTCATATCCAGTTGTTCTCTGGAACTCCGGACTTTGTGCTGGGTTCCTCCAGTGCATTCTCATTCATTTCTAGCACCCTCCCTGCCAGACTTTGTTCCTTCATGGCCAACCCTTGGACTTAGGTCCTTGTATCCTTGATCACTCTGGTCTCAGGCTTTCATGCCATTGGCACCCCTAGGCAGCCCCTCAGACTTCCGGCCATTTCTGCCATAAGCTCTTGCTCTTGGCACCCCTGGGTACAGTCTCTCACATTTCCAGCCATTTCTGCCATAATCTCCTGCTTTTGGCACCTCTGGGCACAGTCCCTTGTATTTCCAGCCATCTCCGCCATGAGCTCCTGTTCTTGGTTCCTCACTCCGGACCTCATGTCCTCAGCACTCCTGGCTATCAACCCTTGTGTCTCCAGCTGCCTCCGACCTCAGGTCCCTTCCTTGGTCACCCCATCCTGGCCTATGATATTCCACATCATGGGCTTCATGCCTTTATGCCTTGGACTCTCCTCTTTATCACCTCCGGTCTTGAGCTACTGCTCTTGACACTCTGATCTGTGTTACGCTGGGCAAGCGTAGCGCCTAGTCTGATCCTTTATCACAGCGCACACTCGATAGTAGTGCAAAGACTAATAGAAATCCTGAGAGCTCGCTGCAGTGACTCTTTCACACTGAGGAAACTAGACACTGCGCTTGTGATTGCGAAGATCTAGCTGAGGCTACAAGTACAAACGGCTACCGTATTTATAGTGATCCCCTAAGGTATAGATCCTATATGTGGAAAGAAAGCAGCACTGCAGATCGAGATCCACAAATGCTGCACCTCACATGAGGCAAAGAACGAGGTAGTCCGAGGGTAAGGTAAATGAAAGAGGGCTGTGATGCCCAACATACTGGTACGAGATAAGGCAATGAGGCTTCCATGAGGAAAGCCGAAATAATGGTACATCAATGGAGAGGTCGTTGAGAGAAGATCTGAAGTAGATCAACGACCTAAAGTGTCCCCAATACTGAGGTGGAAAGAAGGAACTCAGCTTTTGGGTATCAAAAGGAAAAACAAGGGGTTCGTCGATTGACTTTCGGCCCACCTCTTTACACCCACTCATCAACCTGTGGCCAGGCTGGTTCTTCCTCTGGTGGGGGATCTAGTTCATCGACATCATATCCGTTCCCCATCCACAACCAACAAGTAGTACAATGACAGTCCTTCCGGTGACCGAGACAATCCCTGTCAGAGATCGTAACAATCTGGGGCTTTCATGCTCTGGTCACTCCTGGCCTTGGACCTTTCATCTTTGGCCATCTGGGTCTCTGGCTTCAGCTCCTGATCACTCCTGTAATATTATGACCTTCATACCTCCAATATTGCCAGTCCCCTCTAGGATCACTGGTATCAGCCCTTTCTGCTTTCCCCTTTCCCTCTCCTGCTTTTCCCTTTCTTCTCCTGCTTTTCCCTTTCTTCTCCTGCTTTCCCCTTTCTTCTCCTGCTTTTCCCTTTCTTTCTTCTGCTTTCTCCCTCTTCTCCTACTTACTCCATCTGTCTCCGGACCACCTTTTAGTTACTCCAACTATTCTTAGCTTATTCCCTTCACTTCCACTATCCTGCTTACAGTGGAGTTTCTCCGACCTTCCCTGACTTCTCTCTGATCACCAGGACCTTCTCCCCTCCACCCAATCCTTTCCATAAGTATTTTCCGCCGTCCTATTCCTATCTCTGTCATGGTTGTTTCCACTCTGGATACATTTGTGTCACCTTGTTGGATTCTTAACACTGACTTGTTACAGGACTGTATTATCCCTCACCTATCGATCCGTTGATCGAGTTGAGTATGGAACACTATTTTTCCTGACAGCTTCGAGCTGAATGCCAACCCCCAGGACCCTCTGCCTCATCTCCGAGATCTCTGATGCTTGTTGTCCTTTGAGCTTAACCACTGTTGATCCTCAGGAGTACATCTGGATTCACCATTCCCCCTGGACCTCTGGTGCTATGGGCTTTGCCCAGCATTTAGCCATGTCCACTCTGTTCCTCATCTCCAACCTTTACCTATGACCCTTGATGCTGCACCTTGGGCTCTGCCCATTCAACTCCATCTCTGGAGTTACTCTGATGCTTTAGCATATCTCGCAGTTTGGCTCCACCATGTCTTGACTATTGTAGAAAGGTAATTTAGGAAGTACTGACACCTCTACATCTTTTCTGTCTCCACTCCAGTCGGTTTTTTCCTTCTCTGTTTTATAGTTCTCCATTCTGCCTTCTGCTTCTCTTATTATGATTCTATTGTCCTGGTTATTGTCCCTCCAGTTTCTGACTTCAGTTTCTGTTTTCCTACCATATTTCTGGACTACACTTCTTCCCTGCTCTGTACACTATTCCTCCAGCCCCTTGTTTACTAGCCCTGGCCTGGACTCCACTCACAAGGACCTCCATGCTTGGTGGATTTGCACCTCCATACCTCCTGCTGTTGGCTCCACACCCTTGGCACTCCACTGCTCCTGACATCATTCCGATGTCATCTCTGCATGTGGCATTGCTAGGTTTCACATCTCCACCCAACTTCAGTACTCCCCCTCAATTTCCAGCAGTTCCATTTCAGAACTGCACAATTCCGCTCCCCTCATCTAACACACATTGACTCTTTGGTATTCCGGGAGATCACTGACTCCTGTTGCAGGTTTTACTCAACCCAGTCACCTTCATGCATTACTTTAGGTCTTTGCTGTGCCTTACCTGATGATCTCCCTGGATTAGACCATTGCTCTGGAGTCACCTCCCCTGCAGGCTATTCCTCCATCTCTTTCACAGGTCCTCCACATTGTTACTTCCTTTCATCATCCTTTACCTCCAGGATCTGATTCTGCAGCCTCTGCTTTTTTTTATGGCTATTCCTCCCTCTGCACTATCCCATTCTCTGTCCACTCTGCAGCCTTTTCCAGCTGCCTCCTGGGTCTCTGCATTAATGCAGCTGTTGGGACATCTGCCCTAAAAGGGGGGATAGTGCCCTTCACTTGCATCCATTAACCTTCTTCCTCCTGTTTTTAGTCCTCTGGCTCTGGCCTCTTGGGTATTTGTTGCCCTTGGATCATGCCCTAGCACTCTGATGTACTCTGATGCATCTTGATACGGAACGCAGTACGCGGAGTCCGATGGACTTGGCGATTACGTGGTCTACGTAACCGAGGCAAGGACAGCGGCGTATGAGTGTTGCTAGAATGTTCTCCCTGGCGCGGGTGCCGAGATCGTAGATGATGTAGCGAGCGTTGAGACAATGTCTCGGTAGAACTCTCTCGATGAGCGAAGAACCTTCCACGCTCAAAGGTACAGCAGACTCCACGTTGGATTGCATAGAATCTAACTAAGGAACATGACTAAACTACAGGGGCGCTTATATAGGGTTTCGGAAGCATTAGGTAATACCTCCTCTTCTGTAGGGATAGAGCCTGCCGTAAATAGAGGCAGTGAAAGGGGTAAGCGTCCGGAGAGATCCATCAAGATGGGTCCGTCTCCATCAAGACGAGATCTGTACGTAAATACCGTAATTGACGGCATGCACTGCCTGTGGAGAAAATGGGAAGAAGGGCAGTGCATGGGAATGCTCCCACGAGCGTGGGAATGACTCCTAAAGGATCGAAAGAGGGATATGAGATCTATCGGGAATGAGGAACGTAATACCTAATCCGGCGGATGCAGTGTGGAGCGGGTACGGGTGGAGTAGGTAACTAGCAAGGCTGTGGAATAGATCGAATATCCCAAAAGAGATCAGTGAAAATAAATAAAAGATTACTCGGACCAAAATGGAAACATGTTCTCGCGGCGGTGCACGTACTCGTACAACTCCTGGGCGTCCCAGGTAAATCACTCCTCGTTCCCCGGGGGAACATTCTCCTGGTTGTCCGGCATCGGAGGTGAGGCGCTCCAATGGTCTAAAGAATCTCCCCAAGCTAAGGAGCTCGAGAAGTCCACTCTAAGGTCCTCGAAGTGTCCAGCACTGAAAGAAAAAGACGGAGCGTCTAGCTCCTCTGGGTACGGTGTAGGCGGCCTCCGCCATCGTTCTGTAACACATCTCCACACCCCTATGTTCTTGTTGGGCATCCATATGAGGATATTTCCCCCCAGCCCCTTAGTGCCCTTTGCTCACACCCATTAACCTCCTTTCTCCTGTTTTAGTCCCCTCGCTCCAGCCCCTTGGGTATTTGTTGCCCTTGGATTATGCCCTTGTACTCCGATGTACTCCAATGCACCTCTACACTCCTATATTCTTGTTGGGCATTCATACAAGGATATTTTCCCCTTAGCCTCTTACTGATGCTTCTTGTTTCCTCCGCTTACCTCCACCAATGTAGATGACATCCTAGGATTTTATGCCTATGGCTGAATCACCAAAATTCTCTGGACCTCCCAGTCCATGAATAATAATAGGATATCACAATGAACTCCATCGAGTCATTAGTGACTACCTTTTCTGAGAAGCTCACTTCTCCATCTGTAACTCCTAACCACTGCCCACAGGACCTCTTCCCACTATGGGCATCATGCCTTGTCATATGGCTTTCTGCCTCGTGGATGCTCCCATCCTGGTTGCTTGGTTTCCTACCTCACTGACATCTCCTGTCCTGTTGCTTGGCTTTGCCTTGCAGACACCTCCGAGCCTCTGGACCTACCTCCGATTGGTTAAAAACCATCCAACACTCTCCTAGACCTCCATTCCTGTTCTGTCCTCCCACTATATCTCCATCCTCCATCTCCTTGTTCTCTGCCTCTCTGTTCCTCATATCTCCGATCACATTTTAGACATCTCCATGGGTTCTCCAGCCTATTTTGTAGTTTCCTATCTTCATTTCAGTTTTGGACCTACATGGCATTTTGCTCTTCATCGCCATGGTCCTTTCCCGTTGTTTCCCCTTACACCCTATGTGTGTCCTCTTGTCTTCTGATCTTCTCCAATTATGGTCCTTTTATGACCATTTCAACCATTTGCACTCTGAGCTAGTCCAGCATTCCCAAACTATTGTGGCTGCACTCTGGACCTTACATATCAAAGGGATTAGCTTCATGCAATCACCAGCGATATCATTTTGTTGTTTCATTATCTCCGTTCCACTCTATTTCGCATTCAAAAAAAAAAAAAAATCAACACTATCATATACTATTCTCTTCTTCCTTCTCCTCTTCCTCCTCTTCCTCATTTTCCATTTGTACTCCAATCTCCGATTGGAGATTCCCTGCCTATTCTCCTTATCCTCTCTGTCCTCTGTCACCTTGGCTTCCTTCTCTGCTCCTGCCTTTTTCACCTTCAGGCACTTCAATGCTGCTTGTTGTGCCACCACACTCTGTGCCTCCTTCTCTGCCTTTTTTTTATTGCTCCTCACATTCCTGCTACTCCTGCTCTTGAGCACCTTCCACTACCACTTGGACTCCTGTGTGGCATATCTCCTGGCTCTCCGAGCTTTTTGCACCATGCACTTCTGGACTTCACTTGGAAATCAGACTAGCTCCATAAATCCATGAACTCCATCTTGTTCTCTCTACAGGGGATTGACCACTCCCTCGGATTGAATTGGAAGTGTGGATATGTGCTTGAGATCTCATCCCTGTGCATCCTCTTCACTGTGGATACTCACCAGCTTCCTACACCAAGCACCACTGCTGGAACTCCATCACTGTGATTTGGACAACATTCAGACTTCATCCTGGAACTGCCTTGGATTATCCTGGTAGTACCACTTCGCCTGTAAGGCCTCGAGGGCTCAGCCTTAACAGGGGGGCACTGTCATATCCATGTCTCCTGACTCCCATCCATCTCCCTGACTCGCCTCCTGGCCCCTGCCCTCATCCTGACCCCTGTCCATCATCCCCGACCATCTCCAGTCATACTCTGATGTTCCAATGTCCAATCCAGTCCAACTCTGATTGGAACCCTAACCAGTCGTGCTCTGATCCCAGTCCTTCCTGGAACCTTTGGAATTCCCACAGTTCATGTGTAGCACAGCTCTGGCTATAGTGAGCACCCAGTAGCATTTTCCTATGCTCCCTCCTTGTCCCCTTTATGTATTAGTACCTCACTTATCCTCAGAAGTCCTCTGACTCCAGGATATGTTCCTTAACTCCTACATAGCTCCTACATAGCCATATCACTGCCTCCAGCTTCTCCTCTCACCATCTCCAGACTTTTCCCCATACATACTTGTCTGTCTTGTATATAAGTTTGGATATCTCCTGTATGATCTGTAGTATGAATATCAACTAGAAATATGACCCCTCACCTTACACTCTGAGCACATTCGACTTCCTACTCCTCTGGTCATCCATCTCCTTCATTCTCCAGACCTCATTCGCTCTCCTGTGGGAGTTGCCTTTGGGCACTCCCCGGAGTTGAATCGGACTTCATCATTACCCCTGGTCACATGATCTACCTCTGACCCTGTGACCTCCTTACCCCTGATCCTAAATATGTGGAACATGAACCTGCAAGGGCGCGACACATAAGTCCTGCACCAATTCCACACCCCCCCTGCTTCATACTCCATCTCATCTCCATTCCTCAGACCTCCAGTCCACTTCCTGGTCACTTCCTTATCCTCCCCCTCAACTCCCTGTGCTCCTTCTCCAGAGTTGTTGATATACCTCCGGACATCACAGGAGTTGTCCTGAACATCCAACCTCCTAGACCAGAGAAGCCTCAGAACTCCTGAACAAGCTCTAGAGGCCCCGTCAGGCCTAGGGTATGAGGTAGAGAGGTACAGTTCTGACAGGTCTGCACAGTGGATGGTGCTTCAGTCTGGCACAAAGATGGTACTATGACCACTGGCATAGCATACTTGACAGATACTTTCATCTTCCCCTTATCAAGGTTTCATAAGACCAAAAAACTGACTGGAGATCCAGGGCTGTTATCCATGGCATCTTTTTCTAACCAATAATATAACTGTGGTGTAAATTTTCTGCCTGTATATTCAATGATTGTGTCCAAAAAATAGAATGACCTTGCTTGGGCAGAGCCTGAGGAGATGGTACCATCGAACAATATGGATTGTCGGAAGTTTAACAGTCACTTCCTCTCAAGTGCATTGTTCGTCCCAAAGACCTTTGCGTACACTCAACCTAGAAATCATTCAATAGTTGAGTATGCAAATGTGAATGTTAAATTTGCCAACACAAGCAATTTGTATACATCATTTTTGTGGAACAGCATTCAACATACTGAAATAAAAATATTTAATCGGAGGAGTTTGTGTGTAAGGACCTGTACGGTAGCACGACTACGGCTTTACGGGGGATTTTGCTGGTGGAAACCACTTCGATGATATGATGGACGGTCTCAGAAATTTTTGAAACAATTGCAGAATAACATGACAGACGTATGGATGCGTTACCATAGCATAACCAACAAACTATTTTCTTCCCTCTTTTCCATAACTTGCATAGTGACTCGAGTTAGTGATAGAACTAGTTGGGATAATCAACTACCAAATCGAGAGTGTAATGAAACTCAACTGACCGTCCAGGGCCCATTCGGACGCCACTGGAATTCTGAGCACTGGCAGGTCTTTATCATGAAATTCTCGGTTATGGCAAGTATAATAGATGTGACAAATAACAACTAACGGTCTTTGCTCTACTCCAGTCGGAATGCCCGGCTGAGGCCATTGAGACGTGGCCGCTGAATTCTGATCACTTTTCTTCGCCCTAGTATTTCTGATAAAACTTGTCATCCTCCAAGAAAAAAATGGAAGTAGCACACCCGTTGGACGATGAAAGTTCATTTCGTTGCTCTCCACGTGGAACCAGACCATCGGTCCTGATGAGATTGTGGGATATGTCAGTACGATCTTTGGACCTTTAATAACCTGTCTGACGTTTGCTGAGGAGTGTCATCCGATTCAGAGTCCGAGTCATATCCAGCTGTTGTCGTTAGTTTCCTGATAGACTTGATTAAATTGTGCCAGGCAGACCGGATCCAAGTTACCCATTGCATTCAACTAAATCGGCCTCCTTATCGCCTGTCATTGATACTTCAGAATGTCTTGTCGCTGATCAGTTCAGTGATGATGGGGGAACCTGGGGAGCGCACAAAGACGCCTCTTATAATTCCAGGGAGTAATCTTGATGATCAGCTTCGTGGTCCCTTGATTGGGCGGCTACGTTGGCAAAGTGGAAATTGGACGGGCACGTGTATGTATTATTGGCGCTGAAAGATAATGGTGATAAGAGACTAACCTAGAGGCTTTGTGATCAACGGGGTCGCATCATGAACGGAAATAATATCCTCAAGATTCAGGCATCCGCAGGTAGTCCAGACAAGTGACGTATTGGGCCATGAAGCTCGATGTATTTCAAGCTTCCCCTTGTCTTGTCCATCTTCTGAGGGAAAGAACCAAGGAACGGGACTGGCCATTTTGTGGAAGAAAATTCTGCGAAAAATTTAGTTTTCACAACTATAGCAAGAACTTAGAGCCTGTCGAGGGTTTCGTTAATGGAATACGAAACGATAACTGCATAGCTATTTCCTCGTGAGAGTGATATGTGGTACCAGCGGCAAGACTTATGAAGCGGCCTCGAACCTGCCGACTTGTGATTAGGTTCCCGTGGCTGACGGCGCAATATCTGCATGAGTGAATCGGGCAGCAGGGTTAAAGTACCAGTAACTTATATCTTTGTGACATGGCCAAAAATATTACATACTAGATTATTACCGTTGAGTTCATAGCTTCGTTACCAAGACTCTAGCTCGCGTAGAATAAAAGTCATTTCTTTACAAAATGTGTATTAGAGACCTGATATGCTAACACATACACCATCTCACACACTGTGAAGCTCTGAAAAGAAAGGAAAGAAAATGCCACCATAGATATAACCTAAAGTAGGCTAACGACACATAAGACACCGATGTATCATCAAACGGTTTGGATAGTCGGAAGCTCAATGATAGCATCCTCTCGAGCTCGGAGCTCGTCCCGGATGCCCTTGCGTGCATTCATCCTGAAAAATAAATATTCCGCAGTTGAGCGTGCCAGTGTTGGTTTTATATGGTTTTTTGCTTACACGCTGAGCATAGAGTTTGTATATACTGTAGGCAGACCGTCGATTAGACGATGATCGTTGCAAACTGGGCCCGTAGCAGTGAACCCACTTTTGCTAAGCAGTGTGCCTGGGGCAGGCGCCAGATATCGAGCCACGCCAGAACTGTGATTCTGTATACCGTAGTGGTATCATCAGATCAGTTCACCTCCGACTGAAAATGTTGTTGAGATGAGAAGTATGCTTACTAAAATTACCATCGCTGATGCATTTACCCTGCATGACGAGAAAGAATGACATGGAGCACACAACATCACATCACATAAGAGAAAACCTACAAGGACAAAACTCC
The DNA here is from genome assembly GCA_038088875.1 of Austroboletus festivus. Classification (NCBI taxonomy): domain Eukaryota; kingdom Fungi; phylum Basidiomycota; class Agaricomycetes; order Boletales; family Boletaceae; genus Austroboletus; species Austroboletus festivus. The sequence continues at coordinate 12,290 of JBBPJU010000946.1, forward strand.
CATCTGAACAAAAATGGCTGTCAATTTTTTCAAATAATTTCCACCACTGGAGGAGATCAGCAAAAGGCCTCATGCGCATAGAGGACGGGGGTATACCTAGTGATACCTGTTCTCCCTTCTCGGAGATAGTATACGATAGAAGTTGTGATGATAATATCACAAATGGCACTCGCTATTAAAGACACTGCCCCAAACTAATGACTGCGTCGTAAATTGGACACATCCAATGTCATATGATCGTACCTTGTTGGTATGTAGAAGCTCGAATGTCTTGGTCGGAGAAGTACCGAACCTACTTAAATGATCAGTTATTCGTTCGGCACAGGTTAACGGAGGAGTTACCCACAAGTCTACCATAGAAACTACGATATCACCAGTCACGGAAAATCAGTCATGATAAGAAGGTAAAAGGAGAAAGTGGGACTTACAGAATCCAAGCACTGACCGTACAGTAATTTAGCGAGTAAGGTAGTGCTCGTGTTCGTTTACTTACCCAGTTGAGCAAAGGTAAACAAAAACTGTGATCCAGATTCAGTTACCTCTGTGAGTATTGTGAGGACCCCGACCATACCACAGCACATACGATTGCCCGATTCTGACCGCTGACTGTGAGAAAGTGGTTGAGAATGACATTGTCTCCGAATCAAATGCACAATTAGCAACATACTTATCCAGACTCGATGAGCGTAGAAGCTGATGGAGCGTGATGAAGAGGCCGTGTCTACAAATAGTATGTAGGTCTACCTTTGGACTATGAAGGGCACAAAATACTGGAAGAACATCATTCAGTAAATTTTTGGCGAGGGACCACTAGTAATTACCGCGACAAAAGCATTGAACTGTGAACGTTTAAGCATTCAGTAAGTGCATCACAGATTAGATAAAAAAGTCGTTTTACAATCATCGCGCTAATGTAGTATACACCGTGAGGGTTTCGATTTGCTTCAAGAAGTTAGTGACTCACGGAGGCACGTAGCGTATACAGCCCGGAGGAACCAGGTCCTTGGGCCGACATTGGATCAAAAAGTAATGGTAAAGCCACATCAATGAGATAGTCTGAGCATTATCAAGGGCGCTGGACTGATGTCAGTAACGTATCAAAATCTGTCACCACAAACACACAAGACAGTGAACACCTATGTGTAAAGAAGGGTTCAAACCGATAGTATTGCCGGAACTTGGAAAGTGCTCACCAGTGCCTTTAGCTGGATCATGTCCTTTGGGAATACGAGCATATAGAATATGGCTTGACCGAATGCAATCCCAGAGAGGCTTTCGTGCAAGTTAGTCAGGCATGTAAATTGCTAGTGATCAGTAGGATCGACGAACGCTGCCCCAACCGTAAAACCTGTACCCTAGCTGTGAGCTAAACGATGAAGGTTACATGCAACGATTTGGAGCCCATTCATACCCACTAAAGCGGGCCCCCATGCCCACGACGGCGAAGCTAAGATCTGAGCTGAGCTCATGGAAAACCAAGGTGAATACTGCGTACCATGAAAGGATGGGAGTCACGGTTAAATACCAGCCATATCGAGTAAGTGGCAGCCATAGAGCAAGCATCAGGAGCAACAAGGGTCTGCGTGGGAGGCACGATTTTACTTTATCGCAACTCCACATGTACTCAATCTTCGCCGATGTGCATGGCGAGATGTAAGAGCACCACCGGGCCGTTAAAGCGCTTAACAGGGCACAGCTTGTTAATTAGCTGCCAAAATGTGCGTTGAACAACTTGATAGGAAGCGATACGGTGACGAGTGGCGACTAAGTCTCTCCAAGTACATTTGCTCCGCGGCGTTTAAGTTCGGTGATAACGAGCTGACTGGGTTCCAACCGGCCCTTTTCATTCTAGACTGGTAGAATACCAAATGCGAATAGTCTTCTTTCATATACTTACACAGAATATAACATTTACCCGACCAACGTTCGAGGATCGTCTCCGTTATGAATAAGTCGCAAAATATTATGTACTCCCAGAGAGCTGAAGGTCCGAGCTAGCATGAATCCAGAATGGGGTCAAGCATGCAAATTACGGCGATTCTATTGCCCTATCACTTGAAGTAGGAAAGTGGCGAAAACCCGTGATGAATATTTGAGTAGGCTATGGGAAGCAGTTCAGATCCCCGGCATGTTCGGAACAGCAAAAATGTAGCATGTACCTGGTCCCCACGAGTTGACGATCCAACACAAAAAATACTAGGCATCAGCGAAACGTACGTTATCAAATAGGCCTCTTGACAAGGTGAGACTTACGAAAAGCCCGAGACTCGGATCAACAACACCTATGCGCCCATATGGACCAACATGATTCGCTGGTCAGACTCAATCTCCCATACGCGCCGCATCATCCTATTCAGCACATACGCGGTGCGCGCGTCACTTACCTGTAAAACAAGGACGTCGCCTCCCCCGCAACCTCACATCCTACACCATTGACATCGTCCCAACCACAGGACAGAACCCGACAAGATGAATCACTCCATCCCGATCGTCCTTGTCGCCAAATGTGGCATGGCAAGCTGACAGGTACGCGAATTGTGCCTGCCGAAGGTCACCGCATGATGTCTTCCATCTGCAAGCGTTCGCCGGCAGAGCGAATCTGGACTTGAATAACAATCCCCGATTCGTGAAGTTGTGAGAGGAGAAGTGGGCATATTTAGTCCGGCCCGACCACATGCGGCGCGATGGCTCTCTCCTTCCATGATTGTCAATGCCGCAAGCGGTGCCGTATGTTCCGCAATGTAGGCAAGTTCGCTTTTGACGGAAACTAGATCTTGCTACCCAACAGCCTTTTCTTGGCCCACGTCAAGACACCCTGATCAGTCAGAGATGGGATCCAGCCGTTCTCCTCCCTAGCATGAATGAGAGCCATCAAGGTTGGCGTGTAAGATGAGATGTATAGGTCTGCCAAAATTGATTATCCCTTCCTATTTGCCCTGGCAGCATGCAAAGGGAAGACAACAAAATCGGTTGTTGGACACCACAAAATGCGTGGTCGACGGGGGTCTCCAGAACTGTGACAATGGGGAAAACGAATGTCGAATGAATGATCACCGCATTGCAGCTATACTGACTCCCGTTGACAATGATGGTAAGCCCTTCTGTCGCTGCTTTACGAAGGTCAGCGAAGAGTAAAGGCAAAAGAAACTGGGAGCATCCATGTAATTTGCGAATATTGTCCACGATGTCTCACAACTGGACGCTGGAGTGGTGTGCTTGAACGTACTGGGATGCAAAAGGCAAGTTTGAGGATGAGGAGGAATTAGTGTTGAGTAAGCAACCCAAAGATGACTATAATATCTCACGGCCTCAAGTGCATGACAAAGTCGAGGTATTAGATAAACAGCAGTAG
>JBBPJU010000947.1:0-15602 GCA_038088875.1 Austroboletus festivus
AATCCAACGTGGAGTCTGCTGTACCTTTGAGTGCGGAGGGTTCTTCACTCATCGAGAGAGTTCTACTGAGACATTGTCTCAACGCTCGCTACATCATCTACGATCTCGGCACCCGCGCCAGGGAGAATGTTCTTGCTGCGCTTATACGCCGCTGTCCTCGCCTCGGTTACGTTGACCACGTAATCGCCAAGTCCATCGGGCTCCGCGTACTGCGTTCCGTATCACCTGTCAGACTCCTGAGTGTTCTCTTCCACTCAGTCTTCCTGACCCTAGTCTTCATCCTACTCTGAGTGGATGCTACCTATCTTGAACCTTTTGAGTATTCACTAGACGATACTCCATACTGAACCCTTGACCCTAAAGGGCTACATCTGGATCTACCCGGTTCAAACGTAACAAAAGAACTAGACTCTCATATTGCAACTAGCTTTGCCCTAGGTTGCCCACCATTTCACTCCCCAGACATCTCAGTTGGTGTCTTTGCCAAGACCCAGAAGAACCTGAACCAGAAACCTCTGAACCCTCTGAATCTTCTGAAGAAGAACCCTCCGACCCCAATCTCCCTATCCACAATGAACCAGCAGATCTCCCTGATCTCACTGGACAATTATCATTGACACTCGTCATTCCTAGAGTACCAACTCCTCCAAGTCCAACTCCCCAACCTCAAACAGGTCGAGTTTTCTTCCCACCTTTAGTATGCCCCATCCCTTCTTCATCAAACACCTTATCCTCTCAGAAACCCACTGAACTACGTCTTGGTACTCCGGAAGACTTTGATGGTGCCCCAATCAAGGCTTTATCATGGTTAAGGACAGTACAACTCTACCTTGCTGTTAACATCGACCTCTACAATACAGACACCAAGAAAATCGCCTACACACTATCTTATATGAAGAAAGAAACAGCTCTTACCTGGGCTGCTATGTTCAGGGAAACCAAGCTAATTGGAGGAAACTTCACTCTTGGATTCTGGACAGACTTCGAGACCACCTTCAAAGACACATTCGATAACAAGGACACAAAAGGAGAAGCACTAGCCTGGTTAGCCAAAACCAGAATTTACGAAAACTGCTCTGGAGGGTATAATCCAACTCTTCAGAACTATATTGCTAATTTCAAAAACAAAGTCGCTATTGCAGGAGTGAGTAATGATGACATCTTGATTAACTACTTCATGTCAGGAATCCCAGTCTCCCTCATGAGATGTGTCCTTACTATGGAAACTGTACCAACTACTATCACTAGCTGGTATACTAAAGTTGCTCACTTCACCACTGTTGAAGAAAGAGCTCTCAAGATCGCCTCTAGACATAAGAAAGGCAATACTACCTTCACTCCTACATTCACTCCTCGAACTACCAAGGATCCTAACACCATGGACGTTGACACTATCACCCTGCTGAAGAAACTGACTGATGAAGAATGAGAAAAATGTAGGAAGGAAGGACAGTGCTTCAAATGTCATCAGAAAGGACATATGACAAAGGACTGTAGGGTCAAGTTTGAAAGGAAGCCACCTGCAGTACCACCCAAGGATATCAAGGTCGTTGAATCTGGAGTCGAGGAGATGGAAGAACAAGTTGTAGGAAAGGTGGTGATGGATTTTTAGACAGGAGGATAAAAGCCACGCACCTCCTTCATCTCAACCATGTACCAGTATTAAAGCAATGCAAATCCCTATTCAACTCCTCCTCACATCAGACATGGTTAAAGTCATCGCCACTTCTGTGTTAGTTGATTCAGGAGCCCAAATCTTCTGCATAGACTGGAGCTTCACCAGAAAACATCATCTTTTCCATCACCAACTCTCATCCCCCATCACTGTATGAAATGCTGATGCCTCCCTAAATAAAGGAGGGTCAATTAATTTCACCATGACTCTTTTTGTTAATGTCAATGGGCTCCTTTGACAGATGACCTTCCATATCATGAACTGTGGGAAAGAGAACATCATACTTGGACTTCCATGGTTGACTGAAACAAATCCTATGATCAACTGGAAAGAAAGAACTCTCCAGATAAACCAAAAAACTGATCAATCAGCCGAATTCACAGCCCTTCACAAACAAACCAAACAAGAGAAAGAAGGGCTCTATGCCAAACGGAGGTATCAAGAACCATCCCCAAGACATGTTTCCATGGATGCTTTAGCTGATGAACTCCTTTTCGCCTATTTGGATCGAACCAAAGATAATGTCCTTTGTGCACAAATAGCTTTGAGTAGAGACATGTCACACCTAAAACCCCTTTGATCTTTGTTCAGAATGATTCTAGCTAACCAATGATTTATCTCCAATCCCTCTCTAACCTGTGCAGCTCTAACCACCTCTACTCAATTAGCCATTGACAATAAGAAAAAAGAGGTGACCTTACCAGAAGCATACTCTGCCTACAAGGATATCTTTGCTGATAAAGACACCCCTCTCCCTTCTAGCAGAGATTGCAACCATGAAATTAATCTCACTGAAGGCTTTGTCCCCAATATTGGGAAACTTTATCCCCTTACTACCAAAGAACAGAAGGCCCAAGATGAATTCTTGGATGAAAACTTAAAATCTGGAAAAATCCATCCATCCTCCTCCCCACAAGCAGCTTTGTTCTTTTTTGTCAAAAAGAAGGATGGAAAGCTATGACCTGTTCAAGACTATAGATACCTCAATGACCATACCATCCAAGACACATATCCTTTACCCCTGATCTTGGATTTACTAGATAAGCTTAAAGACACCAAAATTTTACCAAATTCGATGTCAGATGGGGTTATAATAATATCCAGATAAAAGAAGATCATCAATGGAAGGCAGCTTTCATTACTCATCAAGGACTCTTCGAACCCATTATTATGCCCTTTGGTCCAAAAAATGCCCCTGCTACCTTCCAGCAATTTATGAACAAGGAATTCAGAGATCTCATCGCTGCTGGAAAGATCATCATTTACATGGACAACATCCTCATCTTTTCCTGCAATCAACAAGATCATGATGAGACAACACAACAAGTCCTTCAATGGATGAGGGAACTAAACCTCCATTTACGACTGCAGAAGTGTCTCTTCAATGTCTCAGAAGTTGACTATCTAGGAATGATCATTAAACCAGGTTCTCTTACTATGGACCCTGTCAAACTTGATGGGATTGCCTCATGGCCAATACCAACCAAAGTCAAAGATGTCCGATCTTTTCTAGGGTTTGCAAACTTTTATAGACAATTCATTCCTCATTATTCAGAAATAGCTTGTCCCCTCCTTGACCTCACAAAGAAGGACCAACAATGGGAATGGTCCCCTGCATGTAATGATGCATTTACTGGACTCAAGTAACTCTTCCTATCATAACTGATCCTTCAATTTCCAAATTCCTCTGCTCCTTTCACCATCGCTACAGATGCCTCCAAATATGCCACTGGAGATATTCTCCTCCAAACTGATTCTAATGGTGACTGGCACCCTTGTTCTTACCTATCTCAAACATTCTCTCCTATAGAATGAAATTATGATATTTATGATCAAGAACTTCTTGTGGTAATCCGTGCTCTCAAAGCATGGTGACATTATTTCCTTGGTTCTCTCTTCCCCATTCAAGTATTTACTGACCATAAAAATTTGCTATATTTTAAACAACCTCAGAACCTTAATCATCGACAAGCCTGCTGGCTCCTCGACCTTGCAGACTATGACCTCAAAATGATCCATGTTCCTGGCTCCCTCCTCTCAGGTCCTGATGCACTCTCCCATCATCCTGACTGTTGCCCAGATGACTCTTCTGATAATTCTTCTGTTACTCTTCTTCCACCATTGCTTTTTGTCAATCTCATCGATACTGCTTTACGATTCAGCATCACATCCCTATCCTCCTCTGATCCTCTAGTCCAACACACTGTTTCTAACCTCTCTGACTCCCCTCCTACTCTTCATGTCCGCCTCTCAGAATGGAAATATAAAGACAACATTCTTATGTACTGCAACCACATCTACATCCCTCCTCCCCTCCGTCATGACATAGTCTCATGCTGTCATGATCACCCCTCTGCTGGCCACCCGGGCTTTCTTAAAACTTGCCAACTAGTCTCCACTGAGTTCTGGTGGCCTGGACTGGCTTCCTTTGTTTGTCAATATGTCGCTGGGTGCGCTGCCTGCCAAGCAAACAAATCTAATACTCACCCCACTTCTCCATCTCTCTTATCCATCAAGTCTTCATGTACTCGCCCCTTCCAACAAATTTCTTGCAATCTCATTACCAATCTTCCTCTCTCTGATAGGTTTGATTCCCTCTTGGTTGTGGTCGACCATGGGCTTACAAAGGGGGTAATCCTCTGCCCAACAAAGAAAACCATCACCGCAGAGGGCATAGCAACCCTTTTCTTTCATAAAGTTTACAAACGGTTTGGATTATATGATAAAATCATCTCTGATAGAGGACCACAGTTCATGCCCTCCTTTGCTAAAGAACTAGGAAAACTGTTAAAGTACAACCTTGCCCTGTCAACTGCTTACCATCCTCAAACAGATGAAGAAACCGAAAGGGTAAATCAAGAAATAGAAACCTACCTTCATATTGTTTGTGGTAATCATCCCTCTGATTGGACCAAACATATCTCTACTGCTGAATTTGCTCACAATCATCGCCCCCACTCTGTCACAGGAAAATCCCCATTCTACCTCATGATGGGTTATGAACCCCTAGCCCTTCCAACTGTACTTTCCACCAGCAAAATTCCTGCAGTAGAAGAATGAATCAAGAAACTCCTAATAGCCCAAGATGAAGCCCTTGCAGCTCATGAATTAGCCAGACAGTTAATGGCCACACGATCAAAGAAAACCTTTACACCATTCGCCAAAGGAGATAAGGTTTGGCTAGAAGCCCGTAATTTGAAAAGGAACATAGATAACCCAAAGTTTGTGCCCAAGAGAGAAGGACCCTTTACCATTGTTCAGGTGTTATCTACTATTTCTTACCACTTACATCTCCCAAGTATCTGGAAGATCCACCCTGTCTTCCATGCCTCTCTTCTCACTCTTTATCGCAAAAACACCATCTATGGAAAGAACTTCCCTAGACCACCCCCGGAGTTAATAGAAGGTGAAGAAGAATATGAAATTGAGAAAATAATATGCCATTGCGGAACTCTGTCAAACCGCTTCTATTTGATTCGATGGAAAGGGTATTCGGCTGAAGAAGACTCATGGATCCCAGAGCGGGACATGAAAAATGCAAAGTCTGCTTTAAAAGAATATAAAAACTGTCTTTCTTCTCTCTCCTCTCCTTAGCTTCTACCACCATTGACACTACCACCCTTCAGACTTCTCTATTCTCAAAATGTCTACCATTACTTCTGTTTCATCCTTCATCAATACCCCTGCTTTAACTCCTACCTATCCCATCACTCCCCTTGTCACCCTCAATGCTATTGCTACTGCTGCTGCCAACATCTCCATCACTAGTATGCTTCCACCAGGCATACCTTATCCTCCCATGCATGCTGAACCTATGACTGATATTCCTCTCAAAAAGGCACGAAGAGAACGAGTCTATTTAGAAATTCTCCATCACTCCAGACATATCCTTGCTATCAATGATCTTCTCCACCCCCATTTGGCACTTCATAATCTCTTTATGGCTCATTTAGGATGTGGAACTCTTGAGACGATGAGTCGAACTATGACTTCAAATGCCCATGTAGGGCTCTTTACTTCTAGATTATGACGTATAGGGATGGACATCCAACACCTTATTAAAGACACTATGCACCAACTGGACATGACCCATATGTTGGAACAAGTCAAAGAAGTTGCTAAAGAGAAAGGTGAATGATATGCAGCCTATCTTGCTGCTACTACTCCCTCCGCCTCTTCGTCACCCCTCTCCCCTGAAGAACAGGCTCTACTTGACTGGGTTGAAGCTTGGTGGTCTGGAGGTGATCATACCATGCCTCTCTCACCATGCCACCCCCGCTACCATGAAGCTTGTTTTTCATGTCATCGCCTAGGACATCTTTGAGTGGATTGCATTTTCTATCAGTGTACTCATTGCCTTAAATGGCATCCTAATCATACCCAGCATTCATGCCCCCTTCATCATTGTACTCCCCCTCAGTTGTCGTCCTCGTCTTCTCTATCATCAGCCTCTCATCATGCTACTACACAATTTGCCTTACCTATTCCACCTCCAGGAATTTCATTCCCTCGCTGAAGTATGGGATGTGGTCATCCTAGAAGGTCTCCTCCTTGTCCTCGTTCCCCTAGTCCTCAGTCAGAGGGTTCCCTCATCAATATGTATGATCCTGTTGCTGAGTCCAATATGACAGGAGAAGTCTGTGACATTTAGGATGAGACTAAACTGGCTGCTGTGCACTGGCTTATCTAGATGTCTCTTGCAGTAGCTTCAAGTATACAAAGGGGGTAATGTTACAATTTCTTTCCCCTTCTCTTTATAACCATTGTATCAACTCTAGCCTTTCGTTTCCTCTTGGATAATCCTACTTGGGATAAGTCCAATTTGTCTTCAGGCTGAGTCATATCTTCTTATTCATGCTTATTCATTTATACCTAGTAATTGGCCTGATTACTCAGGTATCAATTGTCATCATGAGTCATCTTCCTATTCTTCTGACTCATCGATTATTCTTTGATGTTCTATCACATTCTATATAACTCATCTATGGACAGGCTCCTTTCCATTCAAGGCAGTGTTCCCACACAGCCTCTCATCCCCATCCACTATATAAACCTGTCTCTTTGCTGCCATGTACCTTAGTCTAGTTCTCCCTTACAATCACATCTCTGTGCTTGTCCCCTGTCAGACTCCTGAGTGTTCTCTTCCACTCAGTCTTCCTGACCCTAGTCTTCATCCTACTCTGAGTGGATGCTACCTATCTTGAACCTTTTGAGTATTCACTAGATGATACTCCATATCAAACCCTTGACCCTAAAGGGCTACGTCTGGACCTACCTGGTTCAAATGTAATACTCACCATGGAAGAGTTGGACTGACCAGAACATCACTTTGCAGAAGTGCATGACTTCTGGCTCACATTGGAAACTCACGACTGGTGCCACAGCTCATGTAAATTTCACAAATGAGCACTACTCATATACCAGGGCAAAGTACACAAATTGTGGCACCATCACCTAAACTCCCTGGGCCACTTTGACCTTCTACTGCTCAACCAAAAATGCCTAGACACCTTTTTGAAAGATCTCAAAGATCAAGAAATGTCCAAGCAAATTGAAGCCTTCACCATGGTACACATCATTGCTATGCCTCAAAATCAATCGCTAATGTACAATCTATTTGATTTTCTCCAATTTTCTGTTAACCTACCCCATGCTCACTATGGCCCACCTTGGCTGCATCTGCCCATCCTGGACCTGCATGCAGTGATGGCTCTTACCATGCAGCCTCCTCAGGATGCAGGCAATTTCCTTTTTTCAGGACCACTATCCACCCCACCCACCCACCATGGGTTACCCCATTTCAGCTCAATACCAGAGCCCAGACTGAAATGTCCAACATACAGGCTATGGTAAAAATACCAAATACGTGCACCTTTAGATCCACCAAGCAACCCCTCTCACCACCCACACCAGATAACAACATGGATCTCATAGGGCACAAATGCACCAAATCCTTCTAAATAGAAGTGAGTGCATCACCAACAACCAATACCAACACACCGGGAACCCCCCTTCCAGTATGTGCAGTCTGTCTGGAATGGCATCGTCATATAGTCATCCACTGCACAGAGACCTGCACCTGGGATAGCAAGCATGACACCCACTGTGAGCATGTCAACAAAACTCTCAAAACCTGCTTGGAAAGTACCATTCTCTGCAGCAAATGGCAATGGGAAGATGGCTGCTTGGACAAGCATGACCTCATGCACACCTGCTCTGGTTATGAGGCACTTACTCATGGAGCCACTAACTGCCCTTGAACTCAGAAAGCTGAATCCATGTACCCCCTACCAACCAGATGCCTGGGAGCAAGCATTACAGAATGCCAACTTGCTTAGCCATTTTGCCACAGTTCCAGCTGGTTTACACCATGGTTTTCATGTAGGCTTTCCAAAGATTCTTCATGTACAGTCACCACCTAATAGCACCTCCATTGCACTTTATTGCATACATCTTAATGAGATTATTACTAAGGAAGTAATCAAGGGCTGCTACATTGGCCCACTACCCCTCACTACTATTGAATAGTTAATTGGCCCATTCCAATCCTCCCCTTTATCCTTAATACCTAAGACAGGCCATTCAGGCAAATTCCAACTTGTGCAAAATTTTTCCTTCCCTGAATCCTCCATCTCTATTTACCCTAATCAGTCAATTAATCAATCTCTTACAACAGACCCCTTTTCATGCACATGGGGCAAATTCTCCACAGTTTTCCATCTGATTGCCTCCCTCCCCACAGGTTTGGAAGCGGCAACTCATGACATTGCTGAAGCCTACCACACAATACTCCTACACCCATCTCAATGGCCAGCCAATATGGTATGCACTTCAGAAACCTACAATTGTATAGACACATGTGTTGCCTTTGGTGCAACACCTTTCTGCAGCATATATGGCTATGTAGCTGATGCTGAGGCAGAAATATTATGTTCATATGGTATCAGCCCCTTGGACAAATGGGTAGATGATCACATATTTTTCTGAATTCCCCGATCTTTGCTCACATCCTACAATGTTCAATGTGCCACATGGCATCGAGATATTGCACCCAATGGCTTACAATTCACAGGCTCCCATGTCTTCTTCACTGGACCAGTCAACAGTGATGGCTTCCAAGTTGAATTCAGTGAAGACTGTACCTTTCTCCTGAAAGATTGGTCACAAGCCACAATATGATCCCAACATGAGGCACTATTTACATATGGCATTTCTGACATCAATTGCTTATTCCATCAACTAGGCATCCCTTGGGAAGCTGCTAAAGATCAGCCATTCAGGCCCTCCACTATCTACATTGGCTTCCTATGGGACCTCAATAAATGCATAGTCACTCTCAGCCCAGCCAAAACAGAAAAATATATTGAAGCAATAGATGATTGGCTTAAACATGAATGACACACCCTGAAACAGATCCAGGGTCTATATGGCAAACTTCTCCATGCATCTGCAGTGCTGCCACAAGGCCATGCCTACCTAACAGGTCTAGAAAGCATGGCTACAGTCTGCAGTGCCAAGCCATTCATTTCCCATAGTCCCAAAAAAGGAATCAAACAAGATTTAAGATGGTGGCTCCATCACTTGAACATAGGAAAGGTATCTTGTTGCATCTCCCCTCCACCTGTCTATCTCCAACTTCATGCCTTTTCAGATGCCAGCTTTGGCTTTGGCATCGGCCTTATCATTGGTAACTGCTGGAAAGCCTGGTGTCTCCACCCAGACTGGTGCAACCTCCATGGCCAGCAGGACATCAGCTGGGCAGAGACCATTGGCTTCAAGCTCCTTATCCACACTCTCAGTATTTTCCCTACAACTGCTGGCCAACAAATCCTTGTCTTTGGAGACAACACTGGGGTGGTCAAAGGATGGCATATTGGAAGACACTGGAATCCAGTGGTCAACACCATTTTCCACCACATCCACAGCTTCCTTGAAGATTCCCATCACCTTGCTAAAATTGTGGCCAACTATATCTCCAGCGATAATAACCCAGCAGACAACCCTTCTCAAGGCAAAATCAGCCCCCCATATCTTGAGCTCCCCACCATACCTCTCCCTGACAACCTTAATGAGTACCTCATCAACACCACCCTTCCTCTCACAGCTCAAGAGCTCTGCGCCTTGCAAGACAGAAAATACCCTGTCACTACAGCCCATTTCATCGACAACATCCATGCTCGACAAGAGGCCATTGAGCTGGCATGAGCAGAAGCCCAAAAAGATGACATTCTTGTCTTCCAAATACTCTACCACCAATAATGGAATGCTGGTGATGCCACATTGCAATGCAACCATTCCAGATTCTTTGAACATGGAGCCAACAAATTCTCACCCTCTGCCATATCCACCCGACCTATAATCATGCTGGTTGCCCCTCTGATCCCATTGTCTTGCCAAGGATCAGTTGCAAATGTGGTTACCCACTATGTCCTCTAGTCGAATGGTAGCTGCATCAACAGAAGGCCTGCCAGAAGCAGTGGTAAATTGCATTTTGGACATCCTAGGAGCATTGTGGGCAGATAGTAACAAAGAGCTATATGGCAATTGTCTACTTATTTACCATGTCTACTGCAACCTACACAACATACCAGACACTCAATGCTGCCCCATCTCATGCCCTCTCCTCATGTCCTTTATCTCAGGTTGCACTGGTGCCTACTTGGGTTCGACCATCACCAATTTTTCCTTAGACCTAAGGGTGTGGCACCTCTTACATGGACATCACTGGGATATTGTGCCAGAAGAGCTACATACCCTGCTGCAAGGTGCCAACAGGCTTGCTCCATGGACCAGCAAGAAAGCAAAGAGACCATCAATGACACTGAATGATCTTCAAATCATTTGAGCCAACATGTTCTTAAATGAGCCACAGGATGTGGCAATATTTGCCTGCCTCGTCACCACCTTTTTCTGTGTTGCCCAACTAGGAGAGTTCATGGTCCCAGCAATCACCAAGTTCCACCCTGAATGTCACATTACCAGGTGTCACATCCAATGGCTATGGGGCTCCCAAAATTGCCCAGTAATAAAATTCTCCTTGCCCATTACCAACTGTGCACCAGATGGTGAAGACATGCAATGTGCACCTTGCCCATACAGCAACATAGACCCTGATACCGCTTTGCGACACCACTTCAACATCAACCCCACCAAGCCAGATGATCACCTCTTCGCATGGCAATACACAAATGGAACCATATGTCCTCTCTCCAAAACATGCATTACATCCTGCCTTAAATCAATTGCCAGGACATGTGAACTCACTGAATTGCAAGGTCATAGTCTTCACATTGGGGGCACACTACACTACCTGCTCAATGGAATTCCATTTGATATAGTCAAAGTTATGAGGTGCTGGGCAGAAGACACCTTCACCATTTATTTATGCAATCATGCACTCATCCTAGCACCTTTTCTACAAGCCAAGCCAAATCTGATGCAAGAATTCAATAGGATCGCCCTGCTGCCAGTATGCACTCATAAGTTGCCTTCTATACTACCAGTTGGGAGCCACATGGAGCTAGTTCATTGTAAGGCTCCTAACATTTTGGGATCACAGCTCACCATTTGCACCCCACAGGCTAGGGCCAGCCTCAGGTTGGAACCCTACAGTTTCACCCACCCCATGCAAGCCAGGCATCATAGACAGCCAAGGGACCAAAATGGATACTCCACAGATACTGTGATCATCTTATCATGTTCTAGATAAATATATACAATCAACACACCACCAATGCTCTCTGTTATGGAACGATGGAGAAGGAGTCCCACTCCATATCCTGAGCCACTCGACCTGCCCAATATTTCATTTTTTCCTAGCAATGCAGTAATGGACGTTGACGAAGACCTTACTAGTCCAATTGCTTGGGGAGAGTTACTTGACATCTGGAGTGCCTCCCCTCCATTGCCGGAGAACCAAGAGAATGTTCCTCCTGGGCAGGAGGAATGGTTCACCTGGGACCAACTAGAGATCAAGGAATTCGCCAAATGACAGCAGAACATGTTCCCCTTCAATGGGGAGTAGAGACATTTCTTTTTCCTTTCTTGTTTCTTTTTCTGTTTCCGAGATCCCTGTTAGATCTGACCACCTTTGGTTTCATTAGTTACCAAACCACCCATACCTGCTCCACACAGCATCTGCCAGTTTGGTATTACCTTCCTTCATCTCTGCTTCAGGTCTAATATCTCCTTTACAGACAAGGAGGATTCTCCCAGGACTGTGGGAAGAATCCCATGCACTGCCCTTCTCTTTTGTTCCATAGGCAGTGCATGCCATAATTACTTTAACCATTTATGGGCGCCTTCCATTCCTCGTCTATTTATAGACAAGTTCCATTCCACATTCCCCAGAAGAATAGTACTTCCCATCCTATCCCCACTAGGTATAAATAGGCACCTTTGTACATACTTGTTCCCTAGTTAGATTCTATGCAATCCTACATGGAGTCAGCTGTACCTTGAAACGGTGGACGGTTTACCATTTCTCGAGAGAGTCCTTGTGTGACAGGTTCTAGCCCTGCGCCTTATCCTTATCCACGAATACTCCGTGGCCCGGGAAGCCATCATCTCCATCTGTGTCCAATATGGCCCCCATCTACCTCGACAAGTAGATTGACTCATCGCTCGCAACTAAGGACTCCACATCCTGCGTTCCGTATCACTCTCTTCCAACTTAGCTGTTGCCAACACAATGATTGAGACAGACCATATAGTCAAGTGAGCACATCATGCAGATTATAATACACCAGAGTAGATGAAGGGGGAGGAGGGGGGGGGGTTAGATAAAAAATGTTAGCATTTACAATTGGTATGCCAAGGATGGGAAGTACTTACTGAGGATAAGGTTTCTATTTGTTTGGCCATTTCACCATCTCATAGGTCTTTGAGGATGGCCCCAAGATCCTCACCATTAAGAGAGAGCATATAGAAACTATCAGATATATCTAGGGTTTGGTGCCAGAGCTTTTGTACTTTGGCTTGGTGGACCAGGAGCACATGCTTGCAGAACTTGCATGTACCATGACGCCATTCATGGGACTCAATGGCAAGCCAGAAGTCCTGGGTCATGGTGAGATGGTTGGCTGGCCATTCTTGCTGGTGTTATGCTTGAACTGGATAGGTCCAAGTGTAGCCCTTGCTATCGAAGAATTGGTAGCCAATGGAGAGTGTCATCTAGTGAACACTTGAAGAGATCAAGAAGAGAAGCATCCACTCAGAGTAGGATGATGACTTGAGTCAGGAAGACAGAGTGGAAGAGAACACTCTGGAGTCTGACAGGGGACAGTTACAGAGAATGTGAATGTATAAGGGAGAACTAGACTAGAGTATATGGCAGTGAACAAACAGGTTTATATAGTGAATAGGAATTAGAGGCAGTGTGGGAATACTGCCTTGAATGAAAATGAGGCTGTCCATAGATGAGTCATGTAGAAGGTGATGGAATATTAAAGAACAATAGATGAGTGAGAAGATAAGAGAATGACTCATGATGACAGATAGTTGCTAAGTAATTGGGCTGATTACTAGGTATAAACAAATAAGCATGAATAAGAAGGTATGACTCAGCCTGAAAGCAAATTGAACTTATCCCTGTGGGATTATCCAAGAGGAAATAAAAGGCTAGAGTTGATATAATGATTATGTGTAAAAGTAGAAAGAAATCATAACAGCTGGTACATGGCCTTGAGCATATGCATGGTGGCTTAGCCAAACTCCTCCCAGGATAGCTGTTCATCTTTGATTTTGCATGTGCATGCTTTGGTTGCAGTGCTCAGTTTGAAGACTGGGCCTTTGCCATCTAGATCAATCAGTGCATAGGTGTCTTCATCCTCCATGATGTGATCCTCTGTGTCCTTGATTCTACTGTTGGTGAAATAGTAGAGGGGAACATAGGCTCCTTTTTGAAGACTCTCCAGTGTGTGCTGTGGTGGGCTCATGATCTCCATGCCAGGGAGTGGAGCTGCAGAGAGTGGTAGGTACTTCCATCTGTACTTCTTCCTTTCATCCTGTAGGGCCTGTTGACATTCTTCTTCTTCAGCATTGTGTTGTTGTCTTGCCTGGTCTTCAGCCGCTTGCTGCGCCTGGCACCAAGCCTTCTCAGCATTAGCTTGCTGTTGGTTCCAAGCATGTTTGGCATGATCATTGTTGATGCACCAGATGTTGGTGAGCATGTTGGCAGCTTCCTCATTAGTATTTCCATCCACCATGAGGATTTGGTGGTCACCATCGAAGTCAGGGAATAAGAAGTCTGAGCATTGCTCATCTGTGGATTGGTCATTGTCTGCCTGATAGTATAGAGTGATTTAAACTAGGTTATGGAGAGTACTATGGTGGTGATAGGAATATGAGAAAATGGGCAGTGGCTAGCAAAAGACTGGACCAGAGCAGAGGAGGTCTGCATG
Source organism: Austroboletus festivus (assembly GCA_038088875.1). Taxonomy (NCBI): domain Eukaryota; kingdom Fungi; phylum Basidiomycota; class Agaricomycetes; order Boletales; family Boletaceae; genus Austroboletus; species Austroboletus festivus. Next base: position 14,077 of record JBBPJU010000947.1, read on the forward strand.
AGGGTGCAGTGGTGGCTCATAGTAAAGAAGCACTCTTGCCTGCTTAGCTCTCACACAGACCTCACTCTACACCACCTTGTAACTCAGCTTACATAGATAACAAACTTCAGTGATGTTGAAAAAACATTTTTAAAAATGTAAGCAGAGGTTTAACTCCCTCATTCATTGTAGGACACAACAAGTAGTCTTGTCATGCTCTTCTTGTGTATGTGAGAAGATTAGGATGTCATTCATATAAATCACCAGTTTTTCTTCCACAATGAGGTCTCTAAACTCTTTGTTCATGAAATGTTAAAAAGTTGCAGGAGCATTCTTCGGGCCAAAAGGCATGACTACTGGTTCAAAAAGCCCATGATGGATAATGAAGGCAGCTTTTCATTGATGGCCTTCATTGATACAGATATTATTATAGCCCTGTACATCAAACCTGGTAAAGATCTTTGCATCCTTGAGTTTGTCAAGGAGGTCTGAGATAAGTGGGAGGGGGTAGGCATCACAAATGGTGTGGTCATTGAGATAGCAATAATCTTGAACAGATTGGAGTTTTCTATCCTTCTTTTTGACAAAGAAAAATGGAGTAGCTTGTGGAGATGACAAAGGTTGGATTTTTCCACTTTTGAGATTTTCATCAAGAAATCTATCTTGAGCCTTTCTTTCATCAGCCATGAAAGGATAAAGTTTGCCAATTTTTGACATGAAGTCATCTGTTAGATTTATCTCATGATCACAGTCATGACTTGGAGGTAAGGGTGTACCTTCATCACTTAAGATGTCTTGAAAATTAGTGTATGTGTCTGGTAATTGCACCTTCTTTTCCTTATGATCTATAGCTAATTGGGTGGAGGTGGTGAGAGCTGTGCATATCAATTTGGGGTTGGGAATATATTGTCCATTGGCTAGGATAGTTTGTGAAAGAGTTTGTAGGGGTCCAAAGTAAGACATGTCTCATCTGAAGGCAATGCTAGCACAGATTACATCATCTTCAGTTCTATTGAGATAAGCAAAGAGATGTTCATCAGCTAATGCATCTACTGATATATGCCATGGTGGAGGGGGTTGATGTCTTTGTCATTCATAGAGCTTTTCTTTTTCTTGCTTAATTTGCTTATGGAGGGCAATGAAGTCTGCTGTTTGACCTGTTTTGGGGGAATTCTGTAAAGTTTTTGCTTCCCAATCTATTGTTGGATTGGTTTCAGATAGCCATGGAAATCCTAAGATAACATTTTCATTTCCACAGTTCATGATGTGGAAGATGGTTTTCCTGATAAGTCCATTGATGTTGACATAGAGGGTAGTGGTGAATTTTATAGACCCCTCTTTGTTGATGGAGGAATCAACATTTCATATAGTGATGGGGGTGGAGAGGCATGTTCAGGAAAGGCAATGTTTGCAGGTAAAGGCCCAGTTAATACAAGATATCTGAGCCCCAGAATCTACCAAAGCTGAGGTGGCAATGGCTTTAATCATGTCTGAAGTATGCAAGAGCTGAATAGAGATATGCATTGCATTCATATAAGTACATGGTG
>JBBPJU010000948.1:0-15594 GCA_038088875.1 Austroboletus festivus
CATTCTGATTCTCTTCTCCCTCTGATAGGAGATCAGCGGCAGAGTAAATGGTGGTGGAACTTCCCTAGTGGGGATTTGGGCCCACTAGACTCTTCTTGGTAGAACAAGGAGTGAATGAAGGTTTAACTAGATCTTTTGTGATGCGATCTACAGGTATAGATCTAAGACACAAAGAATCCCTAGTGTTCAGCTGTCACTCAATAGTAGACAGTAGACTGGTAGAAGTCCGGGATAGGCTTAAGTTTTGTAGTGACCTTCACTGATAGAAGGAGTCGTTGAACCAAATACCACATAGATTAAACATAGATCTAGTTAAGAATACTACTGTACAAGGCAGTCGTATTTATAGGGAAGGGGAACACTGCCATGATCATAATAGGCAATCATGGGTAGATAGGGGACTGTCTGTAGGGTTGAGGGTTGTATAGATAACAAGGGAAATGGGGGATGGGGAAGATCGCACCAGTGTAAGGGTGCAATCGCAAAGGAAATATAGTCCAAAAGATAACAAAGATAAGAAATAGATTGGGAAACGTACAGCTAGATCTGGGCATGGATGTGTCACATCCATGCGGGATCAGTAGGCCACTCAGGCGCAGGTGTGGTCTCCTCTAGTAATGCAAGTGGAACTGGCATGTTCCACCACCCTGGTACCAATGCCTCCTGTTCGAGCGCATCTCCCCAGGTGGCTCCCTTCCCATTCCAGAATTGAGGCCATCCGTCCAGGTTCCCTCTGTAAGGTGCTAGAGTGATGTTCGTGTTAAGCCATGGTTGATCCCCTTCATGAGGAAAAGGGGTTGCCCTCCACGGGTAGTCCACACAATGCGTGACAGCATGGGTGAAGTTGTTCTCTAGTTCTCAGGTGTTTTCTGCAGTTGAGTATCCTTTTCACTATACTAAATAAGATCTCTGTCCAGGGTAACCCCTATGGTTGATGATACACTTGATCTTGTACTCCTCCTCATCATCTATGATCTCTGGTGGAAGTGGCATTCTGGCAGCTCTGTATTCATCATTTTGAATGAATGGGGAAAGAAGGGAAGCATGAAATACATTATGGATTTTCCAGTTTGGTGGTAAATCCAGTTGGTTTGTCACCAGTGAGAGTACTTTCATGATGGGGAAGGGTTCTTCCCTTTTTGAACCAAGTTTCTTAGATGGATAGGAGGTCTTAAGGTTTTTATTCAATAACCAGACTTTATCACCTTTCTTCCAAGATTTGAATTTGGGAAGCATCAGTGAAAACTGTTGGGCATTGGTGATCGCCACTAGGGCCTCATCTCTGGTGTTTTCCAATTGTTTGAGATGATTCTCCAGGGTGGGGTTAAAGGTTTTGCCAATTGGGGGGTAGGCTCTAGATTCATAATCCATTATTAGGTGGAATGGGATTTGTTTGGTTGCCAAGTGTACCAAAGAATTGTGATTGAATTCTGCCATCGGGAGTAGTTCACTCCAGCAGTCTTGTTGTCCTTGGCAGAATATTCAAAGGTAGGTTTCCAACTCTTGATTTACTTGTTCTGTTTCTCTGTTGGTTTATAAGTGATAGGTGGTGGATGTCACACACCAGGTGGAGTACCTGCAGAGAGCCACCCCTTTTCCTCATGAAGGGGATCGCCCCTGGCTCAATGCCAACATCGCCAACGCCGCATATAGGGAAAACCTCGACATGCGCCATCAATTCTGGTTCGGAGAAGCCGAGGGAGCTATCTGGGGAGAGGAGCCCTTGGGTGATGTAGTCCCAGGATGGTGGAATGTCCAAGCACCACCGATCCACCTGGAGGAGACCAATCCTGCACCTGAGTGGCCCACAGATGCCGCATGGATGTGATCACATCCATGCCCTTCCCACTATCTTGGTATGAACTCTTTCTCTTATCTTCGAACTTTAGTTTCTTTTTGATCACACCCTTACACTGGTGCGATCTCTACTTCCCTTACCTATGCTTATCTCTTGTAACCCTATGCCCTACGGACAGCTTCCCCCCTTCCTGTGGTCGCTCTTTATGGCCATAGTAGTTTCCCCTATCCCTATAAATAGAGCTGCCTATGTACTTGTATTCCCTAACTAGATCTACATTTAATCTACATGGTATTTGGTTCAAACGGTCACCCCTGAGGAGAAGGTCACCGATAAGACTTACCTTAACCATCCTGGACTTCTATCAGTCTCCTGTCTACTGTTGAGTGACAGCTCAAACTTGGAAGTATCTTTGTGTCTTGGATCTATACCTGTAGATCGCATCATAAAAGATCTAGTTGAACCCAGTTCACTCCTTATTCCACCAAGAAGAGTCTAGTGGGCCTAAAGACCCCACTAGGGAAGATCCGTCAGAATTTACTCTGCCGCCAATCTTCCATCAGAGGGAGAAGAACAACAAAACATCGACAATTCCTACTGAAACCACCCAATCCCCGATTCGTCTAGAAGACTTCAAATCGGAGGAAGCTCTACTACTCCTAGCCATCATCTCAACCCCTGACCCCATTCAACCAGAACCTATCGTCGCCCTTCTGAGAGCCTACCTGCACCTCCGGCCCTTAACACAGAAACTGTTGCAGCCGACAGGACTCCAACTTCTGTCCCACCTAATACAGCTACATCACATCCAACAGAACCAGAATTAGAGCTGGATACCTATCCACCTCCAGCCACTAGGAGGATGGAAAGATCCAAGCCAACTGAAAAGCAGGCAGGCCTACCAATAGACTTCTCCAGAGAATCCGAAGATGCAACATGGTGGATCATGACCATGAGCAACTACTTCTTCATGAACGATGATATCTACACCTATGACCAAGACAGGATCAACACTGCCTTAAACAAGATAAGCAAAGGAAGAGGAAAGACGTTTTCGGAAGCATACTACAATCAGCGGGAAGCAGGAACGGTCCCAGATACTGAAGGCTGGAAAACCTTCAAAGAACAATTTCTCATGGCATTTTCATCCAAGGAGGACCACTTGGACCATAGAAGGAAGTTAGCTGCTCTCAAACAGAAGGACAAAGACTCCTTCCCTACAACCAAGAAGTTGCAGGAATACACGCAGGACTTCCAGCTTTATGCCGGAAAAGCTAAGATGACGGATGACTCCACCCTGATGGAATGGTTCGTCAGAGGCCTCAACCCATTGATCGCAGAAAAAGTCATAGCCATAAAAGAGCCGGAAACCCTCAAAGAGTGGATCAAAGCCACTCATAGGCAAATGAGACAGATCAAAAGAGTTCGAGACCTGAAAGGAAATCGATACAAAGCTGAAGCACGGAACCCTAATGCCATGGATGTTGATGTCATCAAACTATCCCCATTCAATTGCGCCAAACACGTAAAGGAAAATCACTGCTTCATCTGTCACAAAGTAGAGTGCTCAACCAGGAACCATCCACGACCAGGAACATCCTCCCACACTAAGTTCCAAAAGAAGGAACAAACTAAAGAAATCTCCACCACCCTCGCATCATCAGCAATAGCCGATTACATTAAAATTCTCGGAGATAAGGACATAAAAGAAGAAGCCCTTGTCGATAGTGGAGCAACCAATTGCTTCATTAACGAGTCCATAACCCGGAAACTACGACTTCCCCTCACCAAACTAAAGATACGACAGATCGCCATCAACATGGACGGGACATCCAATACCGGAGGAGACATAACCCACAAAACCACCCTTACTACATCCATCGGAGGAAGAAGAGATACTAGAGACTACCTAGTGATCAAAAGTGGGAAAACTGACATGATCCTAGGAATGAGTTGGTTGGCAAAACACAACCCAATGATCGATTGGGTACACAGAGAATTGAAAGAAGGAAAAAGGAGCGAAGATCCGGAGGAACAACGATACCTAATCAAGTACCTCACTACCAATTTGGTGGAGGAACCAAATGAGGAGGTCCTTATCTGATGCTGTACGGATCAAGAAGAAATCCACAAGCTAACTATTTCTATGGATATCGCCCGAAAAGAACAGAAAGGCGAAATACTCCTCCCAGGAAAATTCCAAAAGTACCAGTCAGTGTTTTCGGAAGAAGCCATTATGACACTACCTCCCAAAAGAACCTACGATCACCATATTGACCTCCTCCCATCCTTCACACCCAAACAAGCCAAAAACTACCCCCTAAACCCAGAATAAACGGAGGCATGCTGGAAGTTCATCGAAGAACATCTGAAAAGCAGAAAAATTCAAATGTCCAAATCCCCCCAGGCATCCCCCTTCTTTTTTGTTGATAAAAAAGATGGGAAACTCCGACCCTGCCAAGATTATCACTACCTAAATGAGCATACTGTCAAAAATGCTTATCCACTCCTGCTCATCGGGGATCTAATCGATAAATTAAAAGGGTCTAAGATCTTTACTAAAATGGACGTGCGATGGGGATACAACAACATCAGAATAGTCCCCAAAGACAGATGGAAGGCCGCCTTCATCACACCCCTAGGACTGTTCGAACCAACAGTAATGTTCTTCAGACTTTGCAACTCCCCAGCCACCTTCCAAGCATTAATGGACGATGTCTTCGCTAACTATCTAGCCGAAGGATGGCTAATTATATACATGGATGACCTCCTCATTCACTCCCTAAACCAAGAAGTTCATGATGAAAGGACCAGAAAAGTACTGGAAAGGATGATGGAACACAAACTCTACCTCAAACTGGAGAAATGCTCCTTTGACACCAGAAGCATGGAGTACCTCGGAATGATCATCTCTGAGGGACAAACGGAGATGGACCCTACCAAATTAAAGGCCATCAGGGAGTGGAACCCCCCGTCTACCGTAAAAGGAGTACGCTCCTTCCTAAGCTTCTGCAACTTCTACCAAAAGTTCATCAATGGATTCTCTACTAAAGCCAAACCCCTCATTGAACTAACCAAAAAGGAGAGGAAATGGTCATGGGGCCTCCCTGAGGAAAATGCCTTCAGAGAACTACAGAAACAATTCTTGGAACAACCTGTACTCTCCATCCCAAATCCGGAAAGACCATTCTACATCATGACCAACGCCTCACTAGTAGGAACGGGAGGAGTACTAATGCAGAAAGATACGAATGGAGATCTTCACCCATGCGCCTACAGATCCAGTACCTTATCACCGATAGAATGAAACTACGACATCTACGACAAAGAACTCCTGGGAGTAATACACACCCTGAGTGACTGGAGACACTACCTAACTGGGACTAATCACCCAGTGATGCTTCTAACCGATCACAAGAACCTCCTATACTTCAAGGAAGCATGAAAACTCTCCAGATGACACGCGTGTTGGCAACTATTCCTACAAGAATACGACCTAGTATTCCATCATCTTCCAGGAATGAAAATGGGCCCAGCCGATGCCCTATCTAGGATGCCAAACCCAAACTTAGATAATGACAATGACCAAATTAGGCTACTCTCAGAAGAACTCTTCATTAAGTATATAGATGTCGCATTATGGGATAAAATTAAAGTTTCTTCCGAAAAGGATCCACTAGTACTGGATGCATTGCAATGCATGTACAAGGAAAATCACATCCCTGACAAATCCCACTCCTCGGACTGGTCCTATGAAGAAGGACAAATCTACTTCCGATACTGCCTCTACATCCCCCCTGATGCCAGAAAAGCCCTAGTCCACTCTATCCACTCCTCCGCAGCTAGGGGACATGGGGGACAACATCATACCATCCAACTCCTATCCCGTGACTATTGGTGGCCGGAACTCTCTACCTTCATCAGAAAATATATCGCCGGATGCCCAACATGCCAACAAAATAAGAACATCAACAACCCATCCCACCCCCCATTAATACTGATTCCCGCCACCAGTCCCCACCCCTTCCACACCATCTCGATGGACATGATCACCAATCTGCCCCCTTCCTAGGGAGTGGACTCTATCTTGGTCGTGGTGGACCATGGACTTAGCCGGAGGGCAATTTTCATCCCAACCACTAAAACGGTTGATGCGGCAGGGGTGGCAAGCCTATTTTTTAAGCATGTATTCCCACGATTCGGACTACACTCAAAGGTTATCTCTGATCGAGGCCCGCAATTCGCATCCGCATTTGCCAAGGAACTAGCCCGACTACTCGAATACGATGTCGCACTATCCACAGCATACCACCCACAAACCAATGGAGAAACTGAACAAGTAAACCAAGAATTGGAAACTTACTTGCGGATATTCTGCCAAGGACAACAGGACTTATGGAATGAACTACTTCCTATGGCAGAATTTAACCATAACTCCTCAGTACACTTGGCCACCAAACAAACCCCATTCCACCTAATAATGGGCTACAAACCCAGAGCTTATCCACCAATCGGAAAAACCTTCAACCCAACCCTGGAAAGCTGACTCAAACTACTGGAAATGGCCAGGGATGAAGCATTAGCCACAATTACCAATGCCCAACAGTTCTCCCACAACTACCCAAAGTTTAAATCTTGGAAAAAAGGCAACAAAGTATGGCTATCAAATAAAAATCTTAAAACCTCCTATCCATCAAAGAAACTCGGTCCCAAAAGGGAAGGACCCTTCTCCATCATGAAAGTACTCTCTCACGTAACATATCAATTGGATTTACCCCTGACTTGGAAAATCCATAACATATTCCACGCCTCCCTTCTTTCTCCATTTGTGCAAAATGATGAATATGGGATTGCAGGAACTCCCCCACCCTCTGAGATCATAGGTGACGAGGAAGAGTATGAGATCAAACGTATCCTCAACCACAGAGGACACCCTGGCCACAGATCCTATTTAGTATGATGAAAAGGATACTCTACCGCAGAAAACACTTGGGAACCAGAGAGCAACTTCACCCATGCAGATGAGACTCTACTAGCCTATAAAAGAAAACACAAAATATGATCGATGACAAACAACCCACTGAACACTGCGATTTCTACAAGTTCTCTCTCAAAAACAACAAACCCACCAAATATTCCTATCGTTTCTCTCACATCTCAGTGTTCATCCCAAAAAGAAAAAGACATTATGACCAACAACACATCCAGACCCATCAGTGCTACTGCCAAGAAAAATACTGCCCATACCACTACTAAGCCCACCATTCTGCTCCTTATCATCAATCACTCCCTCCCCTTCTTCTTACCCTATGGACAACCACCCCTTCCCATTCTAATCACCTTACGTTTCGTCATTCAAATCCAATTTGAGCTCTACTCTGACGATATCAATCTCTCCTCTCACGCCGCCATTTTCCTCTACATATATGTCCCTTATCCTTGCCCTAATCAAAGACATCTTCAATCTCCAGATCCTCCCACCCTCTTATAGGAGAGTCGCCTACGCCACCATTTTAGATGATCCACAGGGACTGGCTTTATTAGAGGCCAACCTGGAACTGCGGAAACTATCCTCAGTTGTCCTCCTTATCGAAACCTACTGCAGCTATGTCGCCACAAGACTCCTGGTTGAAGATAACCTCATTGAAAACCTTAGTGAGGCGATCGCAGAAAATCTCCACATGGCGGGCACCCAAACCCTCGACGCCCTCCACTTCTGCAGGCTGGAATACTTCATCAAACGGCTCCCCACCTCCACCTTCTTCAGAAAGATCTATCCCATCTACCTCCAGTTACCCAGAGGTATGGGAGAGTGAGGATTTATCGACATCGAACTTGCGAGACAGTTCGCCTTCCTTAATGGCAGCAGTTTCCCATTTGAGACTAAGCCAGATCGACAGATCAGAGGAGAATCGGCAGATAGTGAAGAACGAGAGAATCTTCTTCCCATCCCAATTCGTGTCAACCAACCTCTTACGGAAGTTAAGGTCCCGGAAGTCACGGAAAGATCCAACAGAGAAGTCGACAAACCACCCCCAAAACAGCCCTCACTCCCCACCACCCCGACCACCCACTCTGTACCCAGACACCCTCAGCGACCTAAGTGATCTCTCTCCACCTGAATCTCCTTCTGCAGAAATGACTCCCCTTCCTTGCCAACCATCCCCCACACTTATCAATGCTATCAGTGTGGAAGTCCCCACCATCTCAGACCTTCCTGCCCCCACTACACCTGTCCCTACTGCTGACAGGATGGTCCCAGGCACCCCCAACATCTCTGCCCCGAATGCGCAGAGAATAGATCTAACTAGGTGGATGATGGATTGGGATGAGGTTGATGAGGTCCATCGACCCTACTGACGGGGTAATGTCACACATCAGGTGGAGTACCTGCGGAGGGCCACCCCTTTTCCTCATGAAGGGGACCGCCCCTGGCTCAATGCCAACATCGCCAATGCCGCCTACGGGGGAAACCTCGATATGTGCCATCAATTCTGGTTCGGAGAAGCTGAGGGAGCTACCTGGGGAGAGGAGCCCTTGGGCAATGCAGTCCCAGGATGGTGGAATGTCCAAGCACCACCAATCCACTTGGAGGAGACCACTCCTGCGCCTAAGTGGCCCACAGATGCCGCATGGATGTGATTGCATCCATGCCCTTCCAATATCTCAGTACGAACTCATTTCCTTATCTTCGAACTCTCGTTTCTTTTTGATCGCACCCTTACACTGGTGCAATCTCTACTTCCTTCACCTACACTTATCTCTTGTAACCCTATGCCCTACGGATAGCTTCCCCCCTTCCTGTGGTCGCCTTTTATGGCCATAGTAGTTTCCCCTATCCCTATAAATAGAACTGCCTATATACTTGTATTCCCTAACTAGATCTATGTTTAATCTATGTGGTATTTGGTTCAAATGGTCACCCCTGAGGAGAAGGTCACCGATAAGACTTACCTTAACCATCCTGGACTTCTATCAGTCTCCTGTCTACTATTGAGTGACAGCTCGAACTTGGAAGTATCTTTGTGTCTTGGATCTATACCCATAGATTGCGTCACACCCATCCCTTCCAACACCTCTCCATGGATCCCATTACTGACCTTCCCCTTTCAGGCCCCCACGATGCTATTTTAGTTGTGGTGAACCACGGACTTTTGAAGGGGGCTATTTTCATCCCAACCACTAAATCGGTAACTGCTGAGAGGGTTGCCAACCTATTCCTTGAGTGAGTGTTCAATTGCTTTGGCATTCATGACTCTGTTATCTCTGACAGAGGTTCCCAGTTTGCCTCTGCTTTTTCCAAGGAGCTAGGACAGATACTTGAATATGATTTGAAACTATCCACCACCTATTATCCACAGACCAATGGTGTTAAACTAGCTTTGACATACTCCAATGCAATGGTAACTCTGGAGGTCTGGAGTTATGGGTGGTTGAACAGGACTTGGCTTTATCTTATGTGGTGCACCCTTACACTAAGTCCAATGTCCTGAATTTTAGAGGGGTCAGAATATGGCTGGAGGATTGGAGTAGAGCCGTCAAGGCTCAGAACAAAGGGAGATGAGCAGGACAAGGATTGTTCAGCTCAGTCAGAGTGAAGAAGTGTGAAGAAGTGAGACAGGAGTCACATATATTGAATATCAGAGGATAAAATAGTCAAATGTAAGTCAATATTCCAGCTGAGATATCAGTTGGATATACAGAGTTTATATATATATGAAGACAGATTACTAAGAAACTGCAGAGTTGGAGGTGAAGTTGTATCAGAGCATTGCCTTGAGGTAATGCCTCTTAGCAATTATCAGTATGGATACAGAGAATAACTGGAAGTGTAAGTAATCAATGATGACAAGGAAAGCATAATAAATACAAGTCTGGGTCAGATATCTATAAGGTAAGAGAAAGTCGCACTGGAGTTGCTAAGGAGTTGCAACTGGAGGAGTGGAGTTGCATGGAATATGACAGATGGAGAGACTGAATGAGTAAACCAGGAACTAGAAACCTATCTATGAATCTACTGCCACAATTCCCCGAACTCCTGAAATCTCCTATTACCTATTGCCAAATTCGCACATAACTCTGCCCCACATTCCACTATAAAAGTTGCCCTATTCCTATTAATGACAGGATTCTCCCCACAGGGATTCCTGCTGGTAACCAAGTCATTCATCCCAAGAGTCCAGTAATCCCTTGAACAATGGGGGAAAGCATGGAAGGAAGCCACCAAAGCAATTGCCTTTGCCCAGAAGGACTACAACAAAAGACTCAAAGAAAAAGACATAAATTACACCCCAGTATGAAAAGGAGACTGGGTGTGGCTGTCCACGAAGAACTTACAAACAAAAGGGGAACTCTGAAAACTCCTTCCGAAAAGAGAAGGGCCATTCAGAGTCAGCAGGGAGATCAATAAGGTAGCCTTTGAACTGAACCTACCTACAACATGGAAAATACATAACATATTCCATGTCTTCTTACTAACACCATTTTCATCCACCAGCAAATATGGACAGACTACCCCTGACGAACCCCTAGATCTGGAAGACGATTCCCCTGAATATGAAATTGAAGCCATACTTTCCCACAAGGGAACTAAAAATAACTGAGTATATTTGGTCAAATGGCAAAATTATTCAGATTCAGAAAATACATGGGAACCAGAAAGTAATTTCACTCATGCAGATGAGACCCTGAAAGCCTATAAAGAGGCTTATGGGATAAGGTCCTAAAAATGGACCCCCACCCAACACACTTCTATGTCACTGCCCAAGACACCTGGTACTCCGAATTCAAACCAGGATGCCACCACCACCATCTCCATTCCCACTGCATTATCGCCTGGTGTTATGCTTGCACTGGGTGGGTCCAAGTGTAGCCCTTGTATCCCTATACGGAAAGCAAAGGAGAAGAGAAAGGCAAAGGTAAGTTCTAGGAGTTAGGTGAGAGGGGTGGTGATGGACGAAGAAGGGGGACATCACCAGGGACCAGGGGGGAAGCGATGGATATCGCCATAGGCGTGGAAGGCAGAGGATGCTGCCGGATGCATGCAGAAGGATGGCCAGATGACAGGAGACCAGGAGTAGGAGGGCCATCAGTAATCGAGAGGAGACGGTGATGTGACGAGAGGGGAGGTAACTGAGGAACATCACCGATATTCAGGGTGAAGTGGGCTTCAGCGAGGTGGCGATCAGAGATATTGCTGAAGATCAGGGATTCATGGAGAAGCGACAGACAGAGGTCTGGAACAGACAGGTGACAAAGGTATAGGGTATATATGATGGATTAGAGGTAGGAGAGATACAGGAGTGTCAAGGGATCATGGATAAGAGGCGATTATGGAGGGAATAGGGAATCCTCAAGGGAGGTCTAAGATGGGGAACTATAGTACAGAGAGAGCCGCTATATGTAGTAATCAGGGGAGGTGGCTGTGTAGTATGAGAAAGGGAATAAGGTACAGGGTAAGAAAAATAGGGTCAAGGGTACTGATGATAAGCCAGGTTGACGAGTCATCAGGTTGTCCAAGAATATAATGGAAGATCAAAGAAGTGCTGACTTAGCCAGAAGAATGGAAAGTAATCTGAGATCAAGGCTAAGTCACTGGTAGATAGGGAGAGTGGATGAACCACGATATAATGGGAATGGATGAGTCAGAAGGGTCAAGGGTTGAACCAAGATAAGAGATAAGAAGGACTCATCCATGACTAATGTGTACTGAGTAAGCGGGAATGACAAGAGCTAGATGAGTCAAGGAAACGGAGCATATCCGCATGGAAGATAAAGGACTCATCTAGGAATCAATAGGTAAGACAAAGGTAAAGGAAATCAAAGAAAAAGGGTAGTTCAGATAGCACTCAGCTATGTCCCAGGGACGAATCGTAACACCTGGTGGTTCTGCACCATCAAATACTGTCCCTACCACTATTAGAATTGTGCCATACAGAATCCTTTCATACTGCCCCACTTCTCCCACTATCCCGATTCTCACTGCTCAAATAAAGGATACTTATGTATAACCTTGACACCATACCTAGACTTGAATGATCATACCTCTACCACAACCTCCTTTATTCCCCCTATGTCGTAGCCTGGCTCTATGTCCACCAACAAGACAAGCTTGTGGTCTGAGTCTATTCCATCATCTCAGTCTACAACACCTATGCCTCCATATGAAACTCTGCCTTCCGCAAGATGGTCAGCCCATTCTCCACCACTGCCTCCCCCCTTCTATCTACCCACTTTGCCTATCTCAGAGTCCAGCTTGTACACATCCTACACAAGACAGGATTTGAAGAGGTTGTGGGCAACCTTCCTCTTGTCCCAACCAACTCTGTCCTGGTGGATATTGTGACGCAATCTACGGGTATAGATCCTAGACACAAAGATATCACCAAGTTCCAGCTATCACTCAACAGTAGACAGGAGACTGATAGAAGTCCAGGATGGTTTGGGTAAGTCTTATCAGTGACCTTCACTTAAGGGGCAACCGGTTGAACCAAATACCATGTAGATTAAATGTAGATCTAGTTAAGGAATTACTGTACATGGGCAGCCGTATTTATAGGGAGATAGGAAACTACTATGACCGTAAGTAGAGATCACAGGAAGGGGGAAAGCTGTCTGTAGGGTGAAGGGTTACAAGAGATAAGCATGGGTGGTGGAAGAAAGGATCACACCAGTGTAAGGGTGCAATCGAAAAGAAACTATAGTTTGATGATAACAAATAGAGTTTGTACCAATATACTGGAAGGGCATGAATGTGATCACATCCATGCAGGATCAGTGGGCCACTCAGGCACAGGTGTCGTCTCCTCCAAGTGCAAGGGTGGTGCTTGGACATTCCACCATCCTGGAATGACGTCCCCTAGGGGTTCCTCTCCCCAGGTTGCCCCTTCTGCTTCTCCATTCCAGAACTGATGTCGCATGTCGAGGTTTCCCCCGTAGGCGGCAGTGGCAATATTGGCATTGAGCCATGGGCGGTCCCCTTCATGAGGAAAAGGAGTGGCCCTCCGTGGGTAGTCCACATGATGTGTGACATTACCCTGTCGATAAGGTCGATGGACCTCATCAATCTCATCCCAATCCCTCATCCACCTAGTTAGATCCACCCTCTGTGCGCTCGAGGCAGAGATGCTGGGGGTGGCCTGGGGCATCCTGTCGACAGTAGGGACAGGTGTAGTGGGGGCAGGATGGTTGGAGATGGTAGGGACTTCCACATTGATAGCATTGATAAGTTCTGGTGAGGGTTGGCGAAGATGGGGGGTCATTTCAGCAGAAGGAGATTCAGGTGGAGAGAGGTCGCTTAGGTTGCTGAGGGTGTCTGGGTAAGGAGTGGGAGGTTGGGGTGGTGGGGAGCACTGGCTGCTGTGGGGGTTCGTCGACTTCTCCTTCGGATCTTTCTGGGGTTTCCGGGACCTTAATTTCTGTAAGAGGTTGGTTGACACAAATTGAGAGGGGAAGAAGATTCTTTCATTCTTCACTATCTGCTGATTCTCCTCTGATCCATCGATCTGGCTTAGTCTCAAACGGGAAACTGCTGCCATTAAGGAAGGCAAACTGTTTCGCAAGTTCGATGTTGATAAATTCTCGCTGTCCCATACCTCTGGGTAGCTAGAGGTAGATGGGATAGATTTTTCCAAAGAAGGTTGAGGTGGGGAGTCATTTGATGAAGTATCCCAGCCTGCAAAAGTGGAGGGCATCAAGGGTCTGGGCCCCAGCCATATGGAGATTTTCTGCAATTGCCTCACTAAGGTTTTCAACAATGTTCTCTTCAACCAAGAGTCTTGTGGAGACATAGCTGCGATAGGTTTCAATAAGGAGGATGACTGAGGATAGTTTCCTGAGTTCTAGGTTGGCTTCTAATAAGGCCAATCCTTGGGGGTCATCCAAAATGGCGGCATAAGCAATTCTCCTATAGGAGGGTGGGAGGATCTGGAGATTGAAGATGTCCTTGATTAGGGCAAGGATAAAGGACATGTATAAAGAAGAAAATGGTGGTGTGAGAGGAGAGATTGATATTGTTGGAGTAGAGATTGAATTGGATGTGAATGACAAATCTTAGGGTGATTAAAATAGGAAGGGGAGGTTGTCTGTAAGGTAGGAAGAATGGAAGGGAGTGGTTGATGATAAGAAAGGGAATGATGGGCTAGTAGTGATATGGATAGTATTGTTCTTTACAGTAGCACTGGTGGGTTTGGATGTATTGTTGGTTGTAATGTCTTCTTCTTTTTGGGATGAACACTGAGATGTGGGAGAAACAATAGGAGTATTTGGTGGGTTCATTGGTTTTGAGTGAAAATTTGTAGAAGTCACAGTGTTCGGTGGGCTGTTTATCATCGATCATAATTCGTGTTTTCTTTTATATGCCTGTAATGTTTCATCAGTGTGGGTGAAGTTGGTTTCTGGTTTCCAGGTATTTTCCATGGTTGAGTACCCTTTCTATTGGACTAAATAGGATCTGCGTCCTGGGTGTCCTCTGTGGTTCACAATATGCTCAACTTCATACTCTTCCTCGTCTCCTAGGATCTTAGGGGGTGGAGGAGTTCCGGCAATCCCGTATTCATCATTTTGGACAAATGGGGAAAGAAGGGATGCATGGAATATGTTATGGATCTTCTAATTTGAGGGTAAATCCAATTGATAAGTTATGGGAGAGAGCACTTTCGTGATGGGGAAGGGTCCTTTCCTTTTTGGGCTGAGCTTCTTTGATGGATAGGAGGTTTTAAGGTTTTTATTTGATAACCACACTTTATCACCTTTCTTCCAGGGTTTAAATCTTGGGAAGTTGTAGAAGAATTGTTAGGCATTGGTGATTGCGGCTAATGCTTCATCCCTGGCCATTTCCAGTAGTCAGAGTTGGTTTTCAAGGGTGAGGTTGAATGTTTTTCCTATTGGAGGATAGGCTCGCAGTTCATAATCCATTATTAAATGGAATGGGGTTTGTTTGGTTGTGGAGTGTACCGAGGAGTTATGGTTGAATTCTGCCATTGGGAGTAGTTCACTCCAGAGGTCTTGTTGTCCCTGGCAGAATATCTGGAGGTAGGTTTCCAGTTCCTGGTTGACTTGTTCGGTCTCCCCATTGGTTTGTGGGTGATATGCAGTAGATAGTGCGACATCATAGCTCAGTAGACAAGCTAGTTCCTTAGCGAATGCTGATGTGAATTGTGGGCCTCTATCTGAAATAATCTTTGAATATAATCTGAAGCGTGGGAATACATGCTTGAAGAATAGGGTTGCTACCCCTGCTGCATTGACCATTTTGGTAGTTGGGATGAAAATTGCCCCCCAGCTAAGTCCGTGGTCCACCATGACCAATATAGAGTCCATCCCCTGGGAAAGGGGTAGGTTGGTGATCATATCCATGGAAATGGTGTGGAAGGAGTGGAGGCTGGTGGCGGGGATAGGGATTGGTGGTGGGTGGGATGGATTGTTGATATTTTTATTTTGCTGGCATATTGGGCATCCAGCAATGTATTTTCTAACAAAGATTGAGAGTCCTGGTGATATGGAACACAGGACGTGAAGTCCGAGACGCTCGGCGATAAGCTGATCGAAGGCTCCTGTCGAAGGTCCATAGCACAAGCAAATAGCTAGGATGGATAGGTGGGCGGCAGCGGCCTCGTGATAGAGGATCAAGCGGTAGTTCAGGGTCTGCCTGAATAGAACTCTCTCGAGCAAGGGAAGACCGTCCACCTTGCAAGGTACAGCGTAAACGCTTCACATAAGATCGCGTAGAATTTAGCTAGGGAGCTAACTATAATACAGGGGCGCTTATATACATAAGTAGCTGGGGATGGGAAGAT
>JBBPJU010000949.1:0-15588 GCA_038088875.1 Austroboletus festivus
GTATTATTCTGCCTCCTCCCTCTGGCACTGACACATCTCTGCCAGCTGCTTCTCAAGGGCATGAATTTCCTGTTTCATGGGGTCAGGTTGGGACATGATGTTTGAAAAGAGCAAGTTGTGTTGGGAAAATTTTCCATCCAAGTTGAATTTTTATATTCCACTGGTAAGCAAGAGGATCAACAAAAGAACACTAACTCTGCTTTGTTCTGTCCATGGAGGCTCCTTGGCCCCCTTGAACAGACAGTGGGCCCTTGTTTTTGATTCCATTATCCTCTTCTCATGCCAGACCTCAAGGGCTTGGCCTTAATGGGGGGGCACTGTCATATCTATACCTCCAGCCCCCTCCTGGGCCTACTCTGACCATTGTTATGATCCTTGAAAGGGATTGTCTAGGTCATCGGAAGGATTGCTTCTGTACTACATGCTGGTTATGGATGAGAAATGGATATGACATCGATGAACTAGATCCACCATTGGAGGAGGAACCAGCCTGGCTCCAGGCTGATGAGTGGATGACTTAGGGGGTGGAAAGTCAATGACAGACCCCTTATTTTTCCTGTTTGATACCCAAAAGCTGAGTTTCTTTTTCCGCCTCAGTATTGGGGATACTTTTCAGTCATTGATCTACTTCTGATCTTTGATCAATGACCTCTCCATTGATTGTACCAGTACTTCGGGTCTCCTGATGGAGACCACATTGTCTTATCTCTCATCCAGTGTGTTGGGCATCATCTGCCGCTTTTCATTTACCTAGTTATCGGACTACCTCATTCCTTGCCTCATGTGAGGTGCAGCATTTGTGGATCTTAATCCGCAGTGCCTCTCTCTTTCCACATATAGGATCTATACCTCTGGAGATCACTATAAATATGGTAGCCATTTGTACTTGTAAACCTCAGCTAGATCTATGCAATCACAAGTGTGGTGTCTAGTTTCCTCAGTGTGAAAGAGTCACTGCAGCGAACCTCCAGGACTTCTACTAGTCTTCACGCTACTATTGAGTGCATGCTGTGATAAAGGATCAGACTAGGTGTCACACTTGTTCAGCATAACAACCATCTCTGGTCATCATATTCCTTCACCCTATGCTTGCACCTCATCATTCCTGCATGGACTCTCAGATCTCCCATGATCACACTCATAGCACAGCTCCAGCTATAGGTAGTGCCTAGTATTGTTGCTTAGGCTTTTCCTTTATAGTTTAGTTCATTGAGTTCATCACTTATTCTTATGCTGTTCTGAAGCTCCTTGGCTCTGGAATATAACCCTTATATTTTGCACAGACCTGACTCTGCCTTCAGTATTCAGTTTCCCTTTATTCCAGATATCTGTTATGCTTGAACCAGATAGGTCCAAGTGTAGCCCTTAGGGTCAAGGGTTCGGTATAGAGTATTGTCTAGTAAATACTCGAAGAGTTCTGTTACGATTTCTTTCTTCATTTATGTGTAACCATTGTACCAACTCTAGCCTTTCGTTTCTTCTTGGATAATCCTACTTGGGATAAGTCCAATTCATCTTCAGGCTGAGTCATACTCTCTTATTCATGCTTATTCATTCATACCTAGTAATCGGCCCGATTACTCATTTGTTACATGTCATCATGAGTCATTCTCTTGTCTTCTGACTCATCGATTATTCTTTAATGTTCTGTTGCATTCTATAAGACTCATCTATGAACAGCCTCATTTCTATCCAAGGCAGTATTCCCGCACTGCCTCTCATTCTGACACACTATATAAGCTTGTCTCATCGCTGCCATGTACCTTAGTCTAGTTCTCCCTTACAATCACATCTCTTGTGCTTGTTCCCCAGTCAGACTCCTGAGTGTTCTCTTTCACTCAGTCTCCCTGACCACAGTCTTCATCCTACTTTGAGTGGATGCTCCTCATCTTGAATTCTTCGAGTATTCACTAGACGATACTCCGTACCAAACCCTTGATCTTAAGGGCTACACTTGGACCTACCCGGTTCAAGCGTAACAAGTTCAAGGTAGATAGCATCCACTCAGAGTAGGACGAGGACTAGAGTTAGGGAGACTGGGTGGAAGAAAGCACTCAGAGGGCTGATGAGGAGACAAACACAAGGTGTGTGATTGTAAGGGAGAACTAAACTAAAGTACATGGCAGCGATCAGACAAGCTTATATAGTGGAGAGGAATGAGAGGCAGTGTGGGAATACTGCCTTGAATGGAAACAAGGCTGTCTGTAGATAAGTCATATAGAATGCAATGGAACGTCAAGGAATAATCGATGAGTCAGGAAGAAGGAAGCTGACTCATGATGACAAACAGTAAATGAGTAATCGGGCTGATTACTACATACCAATGAGTAAACATGAATAAGGAGATATGACTCAGCCTGAATGTGAATTGGACTTATTCCAAGTGGGATTATCCAAGAGGAGAAGAAAGGCTAGAGTTGATACAATGGTTATTTGTAGAGAAGTGCAAAAGAAGAAAGAAATCATAACATTACCCCCTTTGTACACTCGAAGCTACTGCAAGAGATATCTAAGTGAGCCAGTGCACAGCAGCCAGTTTAGTCTCAACCTAGATGTCACAGACATCTCCCATCATGTTGGGCTCAGCAACAGGATCATATATGTCAATCAGAGAACCTTCTGACTGGGGACTAGGAGAATGAGGACGAGGAGGAGACCTTCTAGGACAACCATGTCCCATGCCCCAATGAGGGAATGGGATCCCAGGTGGAGGTGGAACTGGCAAGGCAAAATGTGTGGTGGCACAATGAGAGGCAGATGACAAAGATGATAAAGATGAGGATTGGGATGGGGTTCGATGGCAAAGAGGACATGAATGCTGAGTATGACCCAGGCACCATTTAAGGCAATGGGCACATTGATAGAAGATACAATCAACTCTGAGGTGACCTAGATGGTGGCAGGAAAAACAAGCTTCATGATAACGTGGGTGGCATGGTGACAAGGGTATAGTATGGTCACCACCAGACCATCAAGCTTTGACACAGTCTACTAGGGCTTGCTTTTCAGGGGTGAGAGGCGATGATGAGGCAGAAGGAGTAGTAGCAGCCAGATAAGCTGTGTGTCATTCACCTTTCTCCTTGGCAACTTCTTCTATCCATTCTAACATATGGGTTATGTCCAACTGATGCATGGTATCTTCAATGAGGTGTTGGATATCCATTCCAATGTGCTGCAGTTTAGAGGTAAAAAGCCCAACATGGGCATTCAAAGTCATAGTTCTGCTCATCATTTCGAGTGTTCCACACCCCAAGTGAGCCATGAAGAGGTTATGGAGTGTCAAATGGGGGTGGAGAAGGTCGTTGATGGCTAGGACATGTCCGGGGTGATGATGGATTTCTATGTAAGCTCATTCTCTATGGGCATTTTCAAGGAGGGTGTCAGTTATAGGTTCAGCATGCATAGGCAGGTAAGGTATGCCTGGTGGGAGCGTACTGGTGATGGAAAGGTCAGTAGCAGTGGCAGTGATAGCATCAAGGGTAACAAGGAGAGTAACTGGACGAGTTGGGGTCAAAGCAGGGGTGTCAATGAAAGAAGATACTGAAGTAATAGAAGACATTTTGAAAGTGAAGAGTTCTGAAGAGTAATAGCATCAATGGAGGTAGAAGCTAAGGGAAAGAAAGAGAAGAATGATGGTTTTTATATTCTTCTAAGGCAGACTTTGCATTTTTCATATTCCACTCTGGGATCCATGAGTCTTCTTCGGTGGAATACCCCTTCCATTAGATCAGATAGAAGTGGTTTGACAGAGTTCTGCAATAACATATTATCTTTTTGATTTCATATTCTTCTTTGCCTTCTATTAACTCCAGGGGTGGTCTAGGGAAGTTCTTTCCATAGATAGCATTCTTGTGGTAAGGGGTGAGAAGGGAAGTGTGGAAGATAGGATGGATCTTCCAGGTTTTGGGGAGATGTAAGTGACAGGAGATAGGAGATAGCACCTGGATAATGGTAAAAGGTCCTTCTCTTTTGGGTGCAAACTTTGGATTATCTATATTTCTTTTCAAATTATGGGCTTCTAGCCAGACTTTATCTCCTTTGATGAATGGTGTAAAAGGCTTCTTGGATCATGCAGCCATCAGCTGTCTGGCTAATTTGTGAGCTGCAATGGCTTCTTCTCGGGCCACTAGAAGTCTTTTGACTCATTCTTCTACAGTGGGAACTGTACTGCTTGGAAATACAGTTGGGAGAGCTAGAGGTTCATAACCCATCATAAGATAGAATGGAGATTTTCCTGTGACAGAGTGGGGATGACGATTGTGAGTGAACTCGGCAGTAGAGATATATTCAGTCCAATCAGAGGGATGATTACCACAGACAATATAAAGGTAGGTTTCTATTTCTTGATTTACTCTTTCAGTTTCTCTGTCTGTTTGAGGATGGTAAGCAGTTGATAGGGCATGGTCATACTTTAACAGTTTTCCTAGTTCTTTAGTAAAGGAGGATGCGAATTGTGGTTCTCTGTCAGAGATGATTTTATCATATAGTCCGAACCATTTGTAAACTTTATGAAAGAAAAGGGTGGCTATGCCTTCTGCGGTGATGGTTTTCTTTGTTGGGCAGAGGATTACCCCCTTTGTAAGCCCATGGTCAACCACGACCAAGAGGGAATCAAAACCGGCAGAAGGAGGAAGGTCAGTAATGAGATCGCAAGAAATCTGTTGGAAGGGACGAGTACATGAAGATTTGATGGGTGAGAGGGGTGGAGAAGTGGAATGAGTGTTGGATTTGTTGGCTTGGCAAGTGGTACAGCCAGTGACATATTGGCAAACAAAGAAAGCTAAACTGGGCCACCAGAAATCAGCAGAAACAAGTTGGTGAGTTTTAAGAAAGCCTGGGTGACCAGCAGAGGGATGATCATGACAGCGTGAGACTATATCATGACAGAGGAAGGGAGGAATGTAGATGCAGTTGCAATATGTGAGGATGTTGTTGTCATATTTCCAGTCGATGAGGTGGGTACGGAGAGTAGAAGGGGCGTCAGAGAGATTAGAAATAGTATGTTGAACTAAAGGGTCAGATGAAGAGAGGGTAGTGATACTTGTATGTAGGGCCATGTTGATAAGATTAACAAAAAGGGATGGGGGGAGAAGAGTGACAGAGGAGTTATCAGAGGAGTCATCAGGACAACAATCAGGGTGTTGGAACAGTGCATCAGGGCCGAAGAGGAGAGAATCAGAGACATGGATCATCTTGAGGTCATAGTCAGCAAGGTTGAGAAGCCAACAAGCTTGTCAGTGATTAAGATTCTGAGGTTGTTTAAAGTATAAGAGATTTTTGTGATCAGTGAAGACTTGAATTGGAAAGAAGGAACCAAGTAAATAATGTTGCCACACTTTAAGCATGCGGATCACAGCAAGAAGTTTGTGGTTGTAAATATCATAATTGCATTCTGTGGAAGAAAAGATTTGAGAGAGGTATAAGCAAGGGTGCCAGTTGCCATTGGAATCTGTTTGGAGGAGAATACCTCCAGTGGCATACTTGGAGGCATCTGTGGCGATGGCAAACAGAGCAGAAGAATCTGGGAATTGGAGGATGGGTTGTGATAAAAAGAGTTTCTTGAGACTTGTGAACGCATTGTTGCATGCTGGGGACCAGTCCTATTGTTGATCCTTCTTTGTAAGATCAAGGAGGGGTCGAGCGATATCAGAATAGTGAGGGACAAACCGTCTATAGAAGTTTGCAAAACCTAGGAAAGAATGAACATCTTTGACTTTGGTTGGTGCTGGCCAGGAAGTGATCCCGTCTAATTTGACAGGGTCCATTGCAAGGGAACCTGGTTTAACTATCATTCCCAGATAGTCCACTTCTGAGATGTTGAAAAGACATTTCTGTAGTTGTAGGTGGAGATTCAGCTCCCTCATTTGTTGAAGGACTTGTTGCATTGTTTCATCATGATTTTGTTGGTTGCGGGAGAAGATAAGGATGTCGTCCATATAGATAACAATTTTTCCGGTGGCAATGAGATCTCTGAATTCTTTGTTCATGAATTGCTGAAAAGTAGCTGGGGCATTCTTTGGGCCAAAAGGCATTATGACAGGCTCGAAAAGCCCCCTATGAGTAATGAAGGCTGCTTTCCATTAATGTCCTTCCTTGATGCAGATGTTATTGTACCCCCAGCGAACATTGAATTTAGTGAAGATTTTGGTGTTCTTTAGCTTATCTAATAAATCAGAAATCAAGGGGAGTGGGTAGGCATCTCAGATGGTGTGATTGTTAAGATATCTATAGTCTTGGACAGGTCATAATTTTTTGTCTTTCTTTTTGACAAAGAAAAACAGAGCTGCTTGTGGGGAAGAGAACAGACGAATTTTTCCTGACTTCAGATTTTCATCTAGGAACTCATCTTGAGCTTTCCTTTCTTCGGTAGTGAGAGGATATAGCTTTCCAATCTTTGGAATAAAACCTTCGATGAGATTGAATTCGTGGTCACAGTCTCAACTAGGGGGAAGAGGGGAGTCTTCATCTGTGAAAACATCTTTATAAGCAGAATAAGCTTCTGGTAGGGTTACCTCCTTCTTTTTGTTGTCAATGGCTAATTGGGTGGAGGTGGTCAGGGCGGCACATGTTAGAGAGGGGTTAGGAATAAAATGTTGGTTGGCTAAAATAGTTCTTGATAGAGACCGGAGTGGTTTTAGGTATGACATATCTCAACTCAAAGCTATTTGTGCATAAAGAACATCATCCTCAGTTCGATCCAGGTAGGTGAAAAGATGTTCATCAGCTATAGCATCTACAGATATGTGTTTTGGAGGTGGTTCTTGGTATCTCCATTTTTCATAAAGCTTTTCTTTTTTTTGTTTAGTTTGTTTGTGAAGTGCCATGAATTTGGCTGATTGATCTGTTTCTTGGGCTATCTGGAGAGTTCTTTCCTTCCAGTCAATCATAGGATTGGTCTCTGTTAACCATGGAAGTCCAAGTATGACGTTCTCCTTTCCACAGTTCATGATATGGAAAGTTGTTCATCAAAGAAGTCTATTGACATTGACGAAAAGGGTGGTGGTAAAGTTAATTGATCCTCCCTTGTTCAGAGAGGCATCGGCATTCCATACAGTAATGGAGGATGAGAGTCGGTGTCAGGGGAGGTAATGTTTTCTGACAAAGTTCCAATCTATACAAGAGATTTGGGCTCCTGAGTCGACTAGAGCTGAGGTGGTGACGACTTTGACCATGTCTGATGTGAGAAGGAGTTGGATGGGGATTTGCATAGCTTTAATACTAGTACATGGTCGAGATAAAGGAGGTACATGCGTGGCTTTTGTCCTCCTGTCTAAAAATCCATCGCCACCTTTCCCACAACCTGTTCTTTGACTTCTTCTACTTTAGACTCGATGACTTTAATATCCTTGGGTGGTACTGTGGGTGGTTTCTTTTCAAACTTAACCCTACAATCTTTCATCATATGCCCTTTCTGTTGACACTTGAAGCATCATCCTTCCTTTCTACATCTTTCTCGTTCTTCATCAGTCAGCTTCTTTGGCAGGGCTATGAGATCAATGTCCATGGCATTGGGGTCTTTGGTGGTATGGGGGGTGAAGGTTGGGGTAAAGGTAGTATTACCTTTTTTGTGTCTAGAGGCAATTTCAAGAGCACTTTCTTCGACGGTGGCGAAGTAAGCAGCTTTGGTGTACCAGTTGGCAATAGCGGTTGGTATGGTTTCCATGGTATGAATATATCTCATTAAGGAGACAGGAATCCCTGAAGCGAAATAATTGATCAAGACGTCATCATTGCTTACTCCAGCAATGGCGACTTTGTTCTTGAAGTTAGCGATATAATTCTGAAGAGTTGGGTTATATCCTCTAGAGTGATTTTCATAGATTCGGGTTTTGGCCAGCCAAGCTAGTGCTTCTACTTTCGCATCCTTGTTGTCAAAAGTGTCTTTGAAGGAGGTTTCGAAGTCAGTCCAAAATCCTAGAGTGAAGTTGCCTCCAGTCAACTTGGTTTCTCTAAACGTGGCAGCTCAGGTAAGGGCAGTTCCTTTCTTCATATAGGATAGTGCATAGGCGATTTTTTTGATATCTGTGTTGTAAAGGTCAACGTTAATGGTGAGATAGAGCTGTACTGTCCTTAACCAAGGTAAAGCTTTGGTTGGGGTGCCATCAAAGTCTTCAGGAGTTCCAAGGCATAGTTCAGTGGGTTTCTGAGAAGACATGGTGTTTGGTGAAGAGGGAATGGGGCATACTAGAGGTGGGAAGAAAACCCTTCCTGTCTGAGGTTGGGGGGTTGGACTTGGAGGAGTGGGGGCTCTGAGGATGACAAGGGTGGACAATAATTGTCCAGCAAGATCAGGGAGATCGGTGGGTTTGTTGTAGATAGGAATATCTGGATCAGAGGATTCCCCTTCAGAGGATTCAGAGGGTTCCAAGGTTTCGGGTTCAGGTTCTTCTGAATCTTGGCGAAGACGCCAACTGAGATGTCTGGGGAGTGAAATGGTGGGCAACCTAGAGTAAAGCTAGTTGTGATATAAGAGTCTAGTTCTTTTGTAATGCTTGAACCAGGTAGGTCCAAGTGTAGCCCTTAGGATCAAGGGTTTGGTACAGAGTATTGTCTAGTAAATACTTGAAGAGTTCAAGGTAGATAGTGTCCACTCAGAGTAGGATGAGGACTAGAGTCAGAGAGACTGAGTTGAAGAGAACACTCAGGAGTCTGATAAGAAGACAAATACAAGGTGTGTGATTATAAGGGAGAACTAGACTAAAGTACATGGCAGTGATCAGACAAGCTTATATAGTGGAGAGGAATGAGAGGCAGTGTGGGAATACTGCCTTGAATGGAAATGAGGCTGTCCATAGATGAGTCATATAGAATGCGATGGAACATCAAGGAATAATCGATGAGTCAGGAAGAAGGAAGCTGACTCATGATGATAAACAGTAAATGAGTAATCGGGCTGAATACTATGTACCAATGAGTAAACATGAATAAGAAGATATGACTCAGCCTGAATGTGAATTGGACTTATTCCAAGTGGGATTATCCAAGTGGAGAAGAAAGGCTAGAGTTGATACAACAGTTATTCGTAGAGAAGCACAAAAGAAGAAAGAAATCGTAACAATATCTCTCCATATGTACATACTACTCTGTATATAAGTATGAATATCTCCTGTATGTTTTCTTAGTTTATATATCAAATTTGTCCACCCTCCTGTTTACTTGTCTGAGCACCTCTATCTCACCTCTGATCTCCAATTCCCAAGGACAGGCTTGTTAAGAGCACAATACATAAGTCTTGTGCTGAAGTTCTCACCCCTCCATTACATTAAGTACTTCCATTTATGATCTCCATTCAGACTTTGGTCCACCTCTACCTTAACCTCCTTTCCAATCACCCATTAGCTCTGGAAATCCTCAGAGTATGATCTGGAGGATCTGGACTTGACACATATGAGATATGCTGAGTGGCTATGACCCAATTTTGAACTTTATTCCTCATACCCTTCAGCAGTGGCTAAAAGATAACATTTGTAAACAATCATCACAACTGCCCTTGGAAGTTGCCATAGGCAGTGGACTCTAAAAAAAACTATTTCCTATAAAATAATGTACACTTTGTTAAGCATAACTGATTAATAATACATATACATGGCACATTTCATAAAAACAGTTTCCTGCATGGCCAACTGCCCTCTGGTCGATATATCATCTATTCTAACACTCAACATCATTCAGGAAAAGGCACAATGTGTTTTTAGCAAGCAGCCTTGCCTTTAGCAGCTTAAAGTTGCTGAGACAATCTTGCAAGGAGACCAAGATGTCAATGCATTGCAGGAACAGAAATGGGCAACACACTTACTTTTTGGCTTCCCCTTCTCTTCCAGCCATCAGGCATATAGATTGTTATTACACCACTTAATCAACTTGGTCAACAGAATATCAACTCACTGAGGAGAGTAGGAATTTCGGGCATTGCTATCAATGCTGACACAGTGACTGTTGAGAACTTTCAAGTTGGTTATTCATTTTTGTAAACTTGGAGCTTAATAATTTTAACATACTTATTATATAGGCAATTGAGAATCTTGAGTACCATGCAATTATTGTCAGTTCAAAATGGCTGATGAAATCTAATGGACAATTTGAGCAGCTTCTGCTCAAAGCAGAATTTGTAGCTCACCTTGTTGAGTTTGTATTTGATGAGGCTCATTATATCAGCACCTGGGGCAAGTTCTGGCCAGAGTACCAGAAGCTTGGATAACTCTGATATACTTTACAGCATCAGGTTCCATACTTGATTGCCTTGACAACCCTTACATCAAACTCACTTGATGAATTAAAGAAGCTTTTTCATGTCCACTCTCATTAGCTCATAACAATTTAGACATCAGTTGATCATCCAAATCTTACACTTTGTGTACACAAAATCAAATACCCACTGGCATCATATGCTAATCTTGGTTTTCTCATCCCCCTTGGTTGGAAAGAGGGTGATTCTATCCCCCCAAAGTTCAACATCTTCTTTGACAACTTTCAAGACTCTATTAATGCTACAAAGTTCTTCAAAATAGATTGCCAGCTCATCTACATCACAAGATAAAGTGGTTCAACTCAGACATGTCAACTAAAACAACCTAAAAGAGTTGTATTGTCAGCTAAACCACCAGAGCCACAACTACTACCAGAGTAAAGGAATGTAGAGGAATGACCCAGTTTCAAGGGTTTTCTAGGACTCTTTCAGGGGATTCCTGCAGTGGGAAATCTTCAAGAATTTCAGAACTGGAAAGCCAGCTCTGCAATTCTTGGTTTTTATATACTATTCTACTGCATGTACATGTTTGGTTCTACCATAACAGGAACAACCAATAGAAATATTCTAAAATATTAAGGTATTTATAAATACCTAAAGATCTAAGATATATTCAGTAAAATATATATAAAAGGAAGATGGCACTACTTGTGGTAGCCAATCATAATGGTTTCCATTAAATATGAAATAGAGCCTGTGCATACCAGTGCAAGGCAATGCATATACCCTGTACCCATCTAGAGTCAAGGTGAGTCATAGATAAGAGCAGATCATATCCACAAATAGGGATAGATCCTGAATATGAAATATGAAAGAAATAAAAAGCATATGTTTACCAGCAGGTATAGATAAGAAGTTCTGAAATAGAAGCCTGCAGTAATTAAATACTTGAGGTTTCAGCATATTCAACTACATCTTCAATGAGGCAAGAAGCAGTTAATGCTTCTGTAAAATGGATGTGGTAGCATGCTGCACATATGAGGCATGGACATGCATTTGCTGCATGTTTCAGGATTCAAAGGGGATCTATTGAAGATCCTCCAATGTCTAGATTTCCATAAATAGTAAGTACTCACCACAAATGCAGAAAAGCACTAAGTTCAATAAGATAAGGATTGACTAGCAATCTGTCTAATATTCTGTAGGTATCATGCACCATGTGGACTACCCTTAAAGAGCCACCCCTTTTCCCCATGAAGGGAATAGACCGTGGCTGAACAGGAACATTGTGATGGTGGCCTATGGAGGAAATGAGGAAGGGTGACAGATATTCTGGGGAGGAGAAGCCAAAGGAGCTACCTGGGGAGAGGAACCTCTAGGGGACTTCGTCCCAGGGTGGTGGAACATCCAGGCACCCCCACTTCACCTGGAGGCTACTGCACCTATGCCAGAATGGCCCACAGATCCTGCATGGATGTGATGCATCCATGGCCCATATTAAGTCATATGAGCTTTATCTCTTTTTATCTTTGGACTTTATTTTCCTTTTGATTGCATCCTTACACTGATGTGATCTTCCCTTCCTCCATCCATGCCTATCTTTACTTAAACCCTTCACTCTATGGACAGTCTCCTCTTTACCTATGATCACTTCTTATGATCATAGTAGTTCTCCTTCCCCCTATAAATACAACTGACTTGTACAGTAGTTCCCTTAACTAGATCTACATTTAACCAATGTGGTATTTGATTCCAACTGTTAATCCTGAGTGAGGGCCGCAGTCTAAAGACTTCCCATAACCATTCCAGACTTCTACCAGTCTCCTGTCTACTGCCAAGTGACAGCTGAACAAATAGGGGTCTATTGGATTCGATCTATACCTGTAGATCACATCACAAAAGATCTAGTTGAACCTCATTCACTCCTTGTTCTACCAAGAAGAGTTTAGTGGGCCAAAATCTCCACTAAGGAAGATCTGCCACCATTTACTCCACCATTGATCCCCCCTTCAAGGGAGAAGGAATCTAAAATGTTGACCAATCCTACCAAAACACCTCTATTCCCAATTTGTCTTGAAGACTTTGAATTGGAGGAAGCTCTACTACTCCTAGCCATCATCACAACCCCCAACCCCATAAGTCCAGAACCTATCATCGCCCTTTGGAGAGCTTACCTGCACCTCTGACCCTCAACATAGAAACTGTTACTGCCAACAGGAATCCAACTCCTGTCCCACCTAATATAGCTACATTGCACCAACTAGAAGACAAAGATTTTGCTCTGGGAATTGACCCAACCCAACCCAGGGCCAAAATGAGTGAAAAGCAAGCTGGGCTATCAACAGACTTCTCTGGAGAAGGGGAAGATGCAACATGGTGGATCATGATCATGAGCAATTATTTCTCCATGAACAATGATATCTATATCTACAACCAGGACAAAATCAACACTGCCCTGAATAAGATGAGCAAAGAAAGAGGAAAGATGTTCTTGGAAGCATACTACAATCAGTGAGAAGACAGAACAATCCCCGACACACAAAGTTGGAAGGAGTTCAAGGAAAAGTTCCTTAAAGCATTCTCATCTAAGGAGGTCCACTTGGATTACTGGAGGAAGTTAGCTGCTATTAAACAAAAGGACAAAGAATCCTTCCCCACCACGAAAAGACTACAGGGGTATACACAGGACTTCCAGTTATACACAGGAAAAGCTAAGATGATGGATGATGCTGCCCTAACAGAATGGTTTGTCAGGGGCCTGAATCTGTTGATTGCAGAAAAAGTGATAGGAAACAAGAAGCTGGAATCCCTCAAAGAGTGGATTGAGGCATCATACAAACAAATGAGGCAGATTGAAAGAGTCCAAGACCTGAAAGGGAATTGGTTCAAAGCAGAAGTATGGGACCCAAATGCTATGGACATAGATGTCATCAAACTATCTCCATTCAACTGTGCCAAGCATATAAAGGAAAATCACTGCTTCATATGCCATAAAGTAGGGTGCTCCACAATGAATCATCTGCAACCAGGAACATCTTCCCACACCAATAAGTTCCAAAAGAAGGAATAAACCAAAGAAATCTCCAACACCACCCCTGCATCATCAGCAATCACCAATTACATCAAGATTCTCAGAAACAAAGATGTCAAGAAAGAAGACGTAATCAAAGTACTCAAAGAAGTATACAAAGATCCAATCTACCAAGGAGAAGAGGAAGAAACCATTGCTAAAATAAGCACAGAAGAATTAAGGGCATGGGTAGAAAGGGCTAAGGGTTTTTAGTAAGGAGAGCTCAATCAGTGTGTCACTCTCCTATGACCTGGAATGTACAATCTACAGAAAGAAAGTCAATTACAATCCCCATTCAAATACTTCCAGGAACCACTGAAATTCAAGCACTAGTCAACAGTGGAGCTACCAACTGCTTCATCAATGAATCTATCACCCAGAAATTATGACTTCCCCTCACCAAACTAAAAATAAGAAGAATAGCTATAAATGCCAATGGAACCTCAAATAGGGAAGGAGATATAATGCATAAAACCACCATCACCACATCTATAAGAGGAAGGAGGGAAACAAGGGATTACCTCATTATCAAAAGCAGAAAAACTGATATAATACTAGGGATGAGTTGGTTAATGAGTCACAACCTGATCATTGATTGGGTAAACAGGGAACTCAAAGGAGGGAAGAAGAGCCCAGACCCAGAAGAACAGTGGTATCTGATCAAATACCTCACCAAACCTGGCTGAGGAACCAAATGAGGAAGTTCTTATCTGGTGTTGCACAGAAAGAGAAGACATCAATAAACTAACCATCTCCACTGACATTGCCAGAAAAGTGGACAGGCAGGAAGTAACCCTTCCTACCAAATTTTGACAATTTGAACAAGTATTCTCTAAAGAAGCCACCACTACCCTTCTCCCAACAAGAGCTTATGACCACCACATCAATCTCCTCCCTCCCTTCACACCCAGACGAGCAAAAAACTATCCTCTAAACCCAGAATAAACAGAAGCATATAGAAAATTTATGGATGAACACCTTAAAAGTGGAAAGATCCAACCATCTGTGATGTGATCTATGGGTATAGATCTAAGACACAATTGATCCTTCTGATTGTTCAGCTGTCACTCAACAGTAGACAGGAGACTGATAGAAATCTGGGATAGTGTAGAAGTCTTTCAGACTGCAGCCCTCACTTAGAGATGGCAGGAGAACCAAATACCATGTAGATTAAATATAGATCTAGTTAAGGGAATACTGTACAAGGCAGTCATATTTATAGGGATAGGAGAGAACTGCATGACCATAAAAGGCGATCATGGGTAGGTGGGGGACTGTCCTTAGGGTAAAGGGGAATGGAAGATAAGTGTAGGTGGGGAAAGGTGAGATCACACCAGTGTAAGGATGCGATCGAAAGTGAAACTAGTCTGAAGATAAGAAGAATATAGTACATACGTTCGATCATCAATAAGGCGTCCATGGGTTATATCCATGCTGGGTCAGTGGGCCATTCTGGTGGTGATGCGGTCTCCTCTAAGTGGAGGGGAGGTGCTTGTACTTCCCACCATCCTAGAATGGGGTCTCCTAGGGGTTCCTCTCCCCAGGTGGCTCCTGCCGCTTCCCCTCCCCAGAACTGATGTTTCCCTTCCTTGTTTCCTCTATAGGTGGCAGTAGCGATGTTTCTGTTTAGCCAAGGTCGATCCTCTTTATGAGGAAAATGGGTGGCTCTCTGCGGGTAGTCCACATGGTGTGTGACACCATTCAAATCCCCCCAGGTATCTCCATTCTTCTTCATAGATAAAAAAAATGGAAAACTCCGACTCTGCCAAGACTATTGATATCTCAATGAGCACATGGTAAAGAATGCTTACCCCTTACCCCTGATCAGAGATCTGATCGACAAACTCCAATGATCAAAGATCTTCACCAAGATGGATGTACAATGGGGATACAATAATATTCAAATAGTACCTAAAAACTGCTGGAAGGCAGCCTTCATCACACCCCTAGGACTATTCAAACCAACTGTAATGTTCTTTGGACTGTGTAACTCCTCTGCTACCTTCCAGGCCCTGATGGATGACATCTTCACAGATTATCTGGCCGAGGGATGGCTTATTATATACATGGATGACCTCCTTATCCATTCCCCAAACCAACAAATCCATGATGAAAGAACAAAGAAAGTTCTGGAAAGGATGATGGAGCACAAACTCTATCTTAAATTAGAAGAATGTTCATTCGACACCAGGAGCACAGAATACCTAGGGATGGTCATCTTGGAGAGACAAACTGAGATGGACCCCATCAAACTAAAAGCCATCAAAGAATGGAACCCCCCTACATCAGTAAAAGAAGTATAATCCTTCTTGGAATTCTGTAACTTTTATTG
>JBBPJU010000950.1:0-15585 GCA_038088875.1 Austroboletus festivus
TAGAGCTTGGTCTAGGTCAAAATTTCGACTACGTTGGCTGAATTTGGCAGCCACCCCATCACCAAGACCCGATAACTTCCGATCGCTACGTAGTGCACCTATCCCCTTGCTGGTTTCTGGAGGAAGCGGACCGGCTTTCTGTTCGTAACGAGATGAAAATGTAATTTTTTTGTGCAGAGTGGAAGCAATATCGTCCTCTGGGCGCCGAGTGATTTCCATGAGCATTCCTGGGGAGTTAGCTTCACAGCAGGCTTGTGCAATGTTCAGGAGAGCAGCTGATTTGCGAGGAGGGGAAAGGGATCTTAGGGGAACATGTACAAACCCTAAGACTCAAAAAGGCAGGAATAGTTGATTACTAATGCGGGTGACATTTGGCGAGACAGTAAATAAGGAAATAGAAGTGTCTAATTAGAAAATAGAATCGACTTGAGATAAATACATGTGAGTGGGGACGGGACTACAGATAATACCACAGGATGACTTGGCACATGAAGCCCAGTGAAAAGTCGATATCCGGAAATAGTGGCACAGCTATGGTGATATATCAGAGAGTGGATGCAATCAACCCACATGTACTCATATCCACTCGAACATATTATGTGTGTTTACAGTAGATTCCAGTAGGCTAGAGTAATTAGGCTGTACTGCTGGTATCTATACTTGAATACAGTCCATGCCCAGGAAAACCGTATCCTCTCCAAGTCCTGGATTTATATACTTGCATACAATCTTGCATAGAGCAATCATCTCCCAAGCATGCCGGAGGAGTGGTGGTGTGCCTGTCACAGGTATTGTCAAGGAAAGCGCACCCGAGTCAAGTCAAGATGCACCTGGTACCGACACCTACAGCATGCTTTGGATGACATTGAAAGGGAAGCCATACGATTGGCAAACCTATCGGATCAGTTTCGCACCTGGTTTCCTGATCCTACCCTGAGTTCTTCTAGGCAGCCTCTAGCAGAGCTTGATCCGAATAGCCTGCAACCTGCACAACGTCATCGCATAGGCACACATGATGAGGCCCTATGTCAGACATTCAGAATCTATGCACTCACCTTATGTTATCGAACACTGGTCCAACGGGAACCAGCCAAACAATCCAACATCTCGTGATGACGATTGCCCACCTGGATTGCATGCCTTTGACTTTGACTTAGATTTTGATGACCCTGGTGGAGATAACCAAGGTCAAGATAGCAATAATCCATGCACTGCATCCAATCAAGGAAATAACCAGTCTGACGATGATGACAATGCTGGCCATGGAGACAATCAGGATGAGCGCAGGACACAGACACCTCCAGCATCTTCACCTCTCGCTGCCCTTGATCTCGCTGAGCTTGAGCAGGCTACTCACCTAGAGTCTCTCCAGCAGGATATGCATTTCATCCGATCACTACGAGGTGCAAAACTTGATGACCCTGGTGGTTTATCTCATGATGAGCTCACTTGTCTTCAAAATCCCCCAAAAATGCCCCTGGAGATTAAGGACAGTGCTGTCGAACTTGCACTCAAGATGTTCCTCATGCTCAAACATTCTTCCCAGCAGGCTTATGCAGATGTTGTGCTCGTGATCGAGGAGTGCTTCCCAGACACAAAGGTCTGGTCGCTCTATCAGATCAAGAAAATTCTTACCAATCTTACTGGAGTCACACCACTGCTGATGGATATGTGTATCAACAGTTGTGTGGCTTACGCTGGCCCCTTTGCTGACCTAGATCGATGTCCAAAGTGCCTGGAACACTGCTATGATCAAGTCCGATTCACTAGCACTGGCTCTAGCAAGCCCTGTGCAGTCTTCAACACTATCCCAATCAGGCTGTGGTTACAGGCACTCTACTGCAACCCTGAGACCGCCATCAAGCTATGCTATCGCAAGGAACATACACAGGAGATTCTTGATGAGCTTAGGTGCAATGGTGGTGTTCCTGACATGTATGGTGATATTCTCACTGGCATGGCATATCTTGAGGCCTATCAAAATGACTACATTGGTGACGATGACATCTTGCTTATCTTTTCGATCAATGGTGCTCAGTTTTACAAGAAAAAGGAATCCAACTGTTGGATCTACATTTGGATCGTACTCGAACACACGCCTGATGAGTGCTACAAGAAGAAGAATGTGCTACCAGGCATGATCATTCCTGGTCCCAAGAAGCCAGGGTACATTGAGTTGTTCCTGTATCCTGGTTTCCATCATCTCTCTGTGCTGCAGAATGAGGGCCTCACCATCTGGGATAGCTTGAGGAACAGCGCCTTTCTCACTCACCCATATCTTTTCCTGTCTTGTGGCAATGGTCCTGGACTCCTGTGCACGAGCAACCTGGTTGGCCACAATAGCAAAAGTGGCTGCCATATGTATTGCTCTCTCAAAGGTCGACAGAAGCCTCACAGGTCTCAATACTACCTAGTGATGCTGCAGCCAGACAGCTATGATGTTCCTGGATCCAATCATGGCAATCTGAGTCCATATGATGTTATGAGTGGGAGGTCACAGGACTACATTGCAAACCTCAAGTATCTCATGTCCTCGCTCACAAAACAACAATATAAAGAGTGTCGCCTTGAGATGGGGATTATTGGACCTAGCATCCTCCTCGGATTGCAACTAGAGAAAATCCTTGGCATACCAGAATGTTTCTCATCCGAGATAATGCATTATGCTGGTGTGAATATGGCTGCTCTCTTTGTTGACCTCTGGCATGGCAAGATGGACTGTGATGAACATACTGATGACAGGAACCAATGGCCCTGGCATGTTCTTATTGGCCAAAAATGGGAAGATCATGGCCGCATGGTCACCATGTGCAAATGGCACCTGCCTGGTTGCTTTGACGTTGCTCTTCGAAACCCTGCCGAAAAGCTCAACTCATTTTACAAGGCCTGCGAGTATATTACTTGGCTCTATCATCTTTGCCCAGTGCTCTTCCATGATGTCCTTCCCTTCAACTATTGGCATAACTTTTGCAAGTTTGTTGCCACCTTTTGTATCATGTCGCAATACTATATTACGCCAGCCCAAGTCAAGCAAGCCTGCGATTGGTTCACTGAATGGGAAGAAGAGTTCGAGTCTCTCTACTACAAGCGCCAAGCTGACCATATTCAATTTGTCCAGCCCTGCATTCATCTCACAAATCACCTTGCACTGGAGACAACACATGTCAGCACACCTATTTGCTCCTCACAGTGGACTATGGAACGTACAATCAGCAATCTTGGAAGAGAAATCCGACAGCCATCTGACCCATTCTCAAATCTAGCTCAACAAGGCATCCAACGTTGTCAAACGAACGCACTTAAAGCACTGTTTTCTCAGCTTGACCGCATGCGAATGAAGATCTTGGTGATGGTTACACACTCCTTTGCAAATCTGATTCCCATGCTATCAAGGGATCTCAATGAGAGCATGAGGCAATCACATCGTTTCTTTCCCAGCCATGTCCTGTGACATTCTGATGATGGGCATGTCTGCACCTCCCAAACAGACAAGTGGTGTGGTCTGCATGGATTGAAAACGAGAAATCTGCAGGGAAAAGTCAGTGCATTTCAAGACATGTAAAGGTATCTCATTTGTTCTATCAATTTTCATCTGCCCTGTCATACTAACTCAACTTAAGATCATGCTCAACAGCTCATACCGGGCTGCAGAAATGCAATTCTTTACACAGCTCTCTGTCCAGGCTGCATGCTCGCCATCTCCAGCAGCCACATAACATAGGTCCAGGAACAACAACTTCTGGAAATTCATCAATGCAGCATATGTACATGTATTTGGCCCTTTTGATGCTCATCTCAATCAGCTCTCGTATGGCACCATCAAAGTTTGCCAAGTAAATGAGGATGCAGAACTCGTCTTCATTGATATCAATGCAATAGCATGTGTTGTTGCAATGGTCCTATATCAGAAGGTATTTAGTATGCCACAGGATTCATATTACTTTATGGTAGATATGAGTAAACTTGAAAGCGCTTACAATCACACACTGCCAGATGACAATGATGATGACTTGTATGGTAATATGTAGCATAACATACACATACACTATAATACATCCTTCAACTTGGCTTGCACACTGTTGGCATCAAGATAATGATTACGCAAGTTGAGCACACTTGACTTTTCTCTCTGTACCACCTGAGTGCTCCTTCTGGGGATCCTAATTCTCTTTTCCAGCAGAACAGTCAGCCTGAGCCTGAGTAGGATGCTCAGAAAACAGATGCTCAAGGCCTGGGATTTGAAGATAGGACGTTTTTCCTGTTAGGCAGTCATACTTATAGTTTTTGAGGATGCAAACTTGCACATTGCCACTTTCTGAGAGTGGGCAAAGGTAGATTGATGGGAATGCTTGCATAGTATGCATGGTGGTGCCTTCATTGCATTCATCGCTGCAATGCTTGCTTAGTAGTGATAACATGATAATAATAGTGACAACTCACATTAAGGCTTTTTCTGTATCAAGAGCCTCTTGATCGGCTGTACTCGGAGTGCTTCTCATATGAAATACGAGAGTCTAGACCACTGCTGGAATGTGAAAATGTCCAAGATAATAATTAAAGGGAATACGTACCACAGGGCCTGGTTTAGCCGGATTGATTGTGCACGAGTAGATTTTCCACTCAGATTTAACGCCACAAAGTTTCAAGAAAGTGATGTTATCATCGTCAGTGTCAACAGAGGGAATGATTGGTTCAGCCATGGTGTAGTGGTGAGAGGGGATGAAGCTGATGGAAAGCTTTTTTTTGAGTTGTGTTGTCTTGCCAAGTCGGGATTTTTGGCAGCACATGCTTATCTTATCTATGCAGAGCCTAATCTTGTTCCATACCATGTCCAACCCCACATTTCTGAATCCTACCCCATCCATTTTCATGGACAGTTTTCCTAATTCCACCACACAGATGTATCCTAATGCATTTGCGACCAACACAAATCAAGACATGTTCAGTAAACCTTGTAATAGTCTCATGAATGGCAGCAGCCTTGCAGTTGGAGCACAGCTTTCATATGACACACAAATAGGGCAGTATGCCACCGGGGGTGGCATGCCTTTGCAAAAACAGGTATGTGTTACAATTCCATGACCTTTTGCCTATGGGACATATTCATCAGCAATATGAGCAACAAATCCAGGCCCTACAGGCAGCCAATGCACAGCTACAAGCAGAGAACTGCACATTGATGGCTGCAAAATCAACCTATGAGTAAGTAAAATTTTTATCAAGCACATATATGGCATTAATTTATGAAGGGACACCTTCAAACGACTCACAGACACCTTACAAGTACCCTCAGATCCAACTACGACATATGAAGACCACATCCCTGTCACCTATAGCATAGCAACAGTTTCCTGCCCAACCCTGCCGCCACCACTGAACCAAGCTGAGTACCTTAATGTAAAGTTTTGGACCCATGAGAATTATAAGATGCAGGAGAAGGAGAAAAGTGCAAAGCAACAGGGTTCGGGACGCAAAGAGTGTGACAATGATTCCACAACCTTGATGGAATGGCTTGAAGACGAAAATGGCAATGTACTCAGCAAAGAAACTGGCACAGCCATCTTAAAAAAGATCAGAGTGATCTGGCAGGGCTTCAAGCAGCATGGCATTGCTCCATCAAAGTGGAGCTCAGAGGCATCAGACGATGTGAAGATAGCCTGCTATGCAGAAATGGAGGCTGCTTTTCCTGACTTGTGTCTTTGTGCTAATCACTGGAAAGTTGAAGCCATCGCTACAGCATGGTATCCCTCGTGGTCTCAAAGCCATCTCAGAAATTCCCTTAAGCATCAGATCAAGTTGGAGCCAGATCGATCTGAATCCATTGAGCCCAACACCAAATGCCTCAAGAGTGACATGCACATGCAAACATCTGACAACGGCAATACCCAGATGACTAAAGATACCATTGGCAGCCCACACCACTCCAACTCTCCCTCATCTGAGCCTGATGACCCCAACTCATGGCCTCCAAAGATTGGCAAACACACCATGAAGGACTCCCATCTGGTAAATACCATCCCTAAGGCAATCTTGACAAAAAAGGACAAGGCTTATATTGTGGTGAATCTCCTGTGAGTGTTTTATTCTTTGTTGCTTTCACTCTGACATATGTGGTTCACTTCCAGCGCAAATATGCAAAGGGCCTGCAAACCTGGTCTGTCAACTGCAGCTGAGTTGGGCCAGGGCCAGTTCATGACTGGCACAGTACCCGAGATGATCAGCGCCGTCTTGTCGACACCCACGACACTCATGGTCACTCCCGCTGTCTCATTGATACCCACAGTACCCTCAACCACCACTGGCACCACTGTTTCCGAGCCATCTAAGGCCGTGGGCATAGGCGCTATCCACAGACCAGTCCCTGAGTCGACCAATCTAACAGTTGAGAAGGCTGATCAACAAGGTCAAGAACTTGAAGACAATGTAAAGGCTACTAAGGCACATGCGCCATCAGTCAACTTGTCAGTCCAGAAGGAAGGTGGCTGTGGCTGGCAGCTGTGCAAGATGAAAACCAGGTGGCATGTAGTATAGTTTCTCGTTATCTTACATACTAATCCCTCTTCTAGGACATTATGTACCTACCATTGGATTGCACAAGTCAAAGCAGGAGGCAGCACAGGTGCCAAGTTTACCTTGTACTGGAAAACTATACCAGAGGCTAAAAAGACGGTATGATCTATGCATGTTTGATCCTTGACTAATTAGCTAATGGTCTTCAATAGCAATATGATAAAGAATGCAAAAGCTTGGTGAACATGTTCAGTAGTACTTAGTGTGTGCTGTGGATCTGAACTTATGACCTTACTAGATCGCAGCACACAGATGGGACTCGTATAGCAAGGACATTGTCGACTTGCTTGCACAAGGAAGACTATACTAAGGTGCACTTCAATTGCAGATAATTAAACGTACTTATAACTATAGTGCACTAACTACTACAATTAGGATGGAGAGGGGTACTGGGTAGCTGTGGTGAGAAATGGGTAGTTCAGGGGAGAAATGGGTACATGCAAAATGGGTAGCAGGGACGGGAAATGGGTAGGTGGCTAGCAGTATATGAGAGTCGATACAGATAGGAATGGGTAGGGGATGATTGGTATAAACAAGTGGGAATGCATAGATTTTGGTATATGGAGCTGGTTGCAAGCACAAATGAGCAAGATCTATGGAAATGTAGGCAATACTTTGGGGCAGATATGAGTATATATGCATAGGTTGTGAGCAGCCATGCTATGGAAGCACCATCTATGGGGATAGACAGATAAATAACTAGTTATTTTTCCATTGATTCAAAGATATCTGGGTACTCTGGAAGTATACTATGTGTGCCATTTGCTACCTGGTGCTACCATAACCTATTTCTGACATCTCCATAGCTGGGCCACTATTTCTGGATATCGACTTTTCACTGGGCATGAAGATTAACAGCCAGGCATGCTACATTATGGCCTATGCCACCCATGCTATCCTGCAGCTTCATAGTCATTGGAATTGACCTGGCTGGTCAGGTACCAATACTGGCCTGAAATTGGAGGCTGTGGGACATTGAGACTTTCAGGTTTGACTGGCCAAAGCTGACTTCAAGAAGTTTGATCACACACACAGGCAGCACAATACTTAACAATGCACAAGCAGGGACTCAACAGCAGACACAAATGTCACCACTTTAATACAACTTATACAAGTGCATAGGGCACTAAATGCTGTGCTGGGAAAAGGGAGATAGGTATGACACATACCAATTTACCAGATGTGATATATAATTAGATAGTTTGAGGGTTACAACCAGTTTTGAGATCCAGAACCACAGTCCATGACAGTTTGGGAAATCTAGGTTTTGCCATAGTTTAGTTTGATCAGACCAGGTGAAAACCACTCCTGATTTTCAGTAGTTTCAGTTGGAGACTGAAAATAAACTGTGACTGTGGCAACACTAATTACAGTACAGGCCTAACAGCTACACAAGACCTAGACAATACAGGCTCATCCACCATAAGATAGGCTGATAGTCTACTATACTGGCATGTTTGTCACAGGTTGACTGATTTGGAGTTTAAGTAAGTCAGACACAGTGCAGGACTACAACTCATGAAAAGAAAGGAACCCAACTCAATGCATGCATGTAGGGCAGTGCCCAGGCACAGTGGTGAGTGTAAACCCAGATAAGCTCAGGCAGCACTGAGATAGATAGTTTGTGGGCCAATATCATGTATACTGGATTCTTTGCACCAAACATGTGGAACAGTTGAGAGAAGTGAGTGACTGAATCTCCAGAGCAGATAAGGCCATGATCATCAGAGCTGGTCAGCAATGTGTCCAACACTTTGATTGTATCTTTCACTATTATCCAAAAACTTAGTGCTTATATTATAGCCTATACAGATTTTCTCATATTTTGATCTACTAGTAACATAGGGATATGCTAGGCAAAGTAAATACTATATGTGATGCAATCTATGGGTATAGATTGGAGATACAAGGAATCACTAGTGTTCTAGCTGTTACTCAACAGTAGACAGGAGACTGGTAGAAGTCCAGTAGGTTTAGAGAAGTCTTTAACCATGGCCCTCACTTAGGGATAGCAGAGAACCAAATACCATGTAGATTAAACATGTCAAGTCCTGGTCCTCTGGATTGTTCTCTGAGGGTTTCCAGAGCTAATGGGCGATTGTAAAGGGGGTCAGGGTAGAGATGGACCAAAGTCTGAACAGAGATCATAAATGGAAGTACTTAATATAACAGAGGAGTGAGAACTTTGGCACAGGACTTATGTGTCATGCTCTTGACAAGCCCATCCTTGGAAATTGGAGATTGGAGGTGAGACAGAGGTGCTCAGATGAGTGAACAGAAGGGTGGATGAATTCAATATACAAACTAAGGAACATACAAGAGATAGCAGGGTTTATATATGGAGCAGAAAGTATGTATGTAAGAATATTTGGAACAAAGGGAAATAGAATACTGAAGGCAGAGTAAAGTCTGTGCAGAATGTAAGAGTCATATCCCAGAGCCAGGGGGCTCTGGAACAGCATAGGAATAAGTGAGGAACTAAACTATAAAGGAAAAATCTAAGGTCCTAGATGGCAGCCACACTTAGTCAAAAAAACCTGGGTCTGAACTTGGTGGTGAAACAACCCAAAGGAGTTGTGGCATCTAAACAACCAATCCAAATGGCTATAGACAGAGCACAATCCTGAGATATTTGGTACCTAGGGGCCTTAGTGCCCAGTAGGAGTTTGTCTTCTTAATAACTTAGATATAAGGCCTTAATGCTAGGGAGTTTGGGGTGAGATCTCCAAGAGAACAGAACTGAGGATACCAGTGCTGCTTCCTGGCCTTTATATACTATCCTACTGTATGTACATGTTTGGCTCTACCATAATAGGAACACCCAATAGGAATACTCTAAAGTATTAAGATATTCATAAATATCTGTAGATCTTAAGATATATCAATATAATAAAAGGAAATGAAAGTGGTGCCACTTGTGGCAGCCAATCATAAGTGTTTGATAATAAATATCAAATGGAGCCAGTGCAAACCAGTGCATGGCAATGCATATACCCTGTACCCATCTAAAGTCAAGGTGAGTCATAGATAAAAGCGGATTATATCCACCAATAGGAATAGATCCTGAATATGAAATATAAAAGAAATGAAAAGCATATGTTTACCAGCAGGTATAGATAAGAACTTCTAGAAGAGAAGCCTGCAGTAATTAAATACTTGAGGTATGTGCATATTCAACATGTGTCTTCAATGAGGGAAGAAGCAGTCAATGCTTCTATGAAATGGATGTGGCAGCATGCTGCACACATGAGGCATAGATGAGGTAAACATGTGGTCAACACATGTTGTGACTTTGCATAATTGGGATTGATAGAGGGATCCCCCTTCTAATGGATAAATATGGTAAGTGTTTCCCACAATAGTGGAAAAATACTAAGTCTTAAGGATTAAGGATTGACTAGCAATCCATAGTGCTTAGAGTATGACTTGAAGTTAAATAGTTGTAAAGAAAATCATAAATCATGTGACCAGCACATGATCATGAGAGTGTCTTGATAAAAAAGTGCCATCGTAACAGGTGGCACCTGGCATGGAGTGCAAATAATTGAGTGGAGATAACATATCACTTCAGGTGGATCTGACTGTGTGTGGCTTAAGAGGCAAGTCATCCAACACTCCTTTGTTAACCACCCATGCCCCCCCAAAAGATAGGTCAAACCTTCCCAGATCAAACATCTGAAAAGGGGAAAGGAAAGCAAAAGGAGAAATCAAATAAAGGTGATGGTGCACAATCTGGTACTGATGGTAGCCAGTCTGGCAGAGGCAAATCAAGCCACTTGACACACTGGACTATGCAAGAGGAAGACATGCTCATCAATTTGGCGATAGCAAACTTGTCTATGATGGGGGATAATGGTTCTTTCAAGGGCCTGTTTTGGAATATAGTGGTAGCAAAGATCCCTTTGCCTATGCACAGAAAGGTGAAGATGGTGGATAGCTGCAAGGAAAAATGGAAGCAGGTAACTGTTTTTTTCTTACTTTTTCTTATGATCGCATCACTTATTGCAACATCATAGATGAGAGCTATGTTCTATATTGTTGACAAGATTGCCAATATATTGGGCATCACATACTCCCTCAAGAAAGGTGCAGACATCGGCTTGGAAAGTCTCAATGTGTGGAAGGAGCTTGTAAAGGTAATGTTGATCATTTCTATGGCCATGTTTGAGAGAAAAAAAAATCTTGGACAGATGATGAAAGGCATTGCCTAATTCAGAAACAAGGGTTGGGTACATTATGAAAAGATAAAGCAGGCCTTGCCATCGAAAAGCAAAGGTGTCCACAGGTTCATGCCATATGGTGTACTTCCAGATCCACCTCTAAGTGATTCCCCCTCCATCCCATTAACATCCCATACTCCACTGTTGGATAGTACTGACCAAGAAGGTAAGTGAAGCAATTTGACAA
This sequence comes from Austroboletus festivus, assembly GCA_038088875.1. Lineage (NCBI taxonomy): Eukaryota > Fungi > Basidiomycota > Agaricomycetes > Boletales > Boletaceae > Austroboletus > Austroboletus festivus. The sequence goes on from JBBPJU010000950.1 coordinate 10,978, forward strand.
CCATCTGTGTGGTCTGATGTACTAATAGACTTCCCTTTACCATCGGCACCAGACAACATGATTCCAGAACTCCATAGATCAGCCATCACCCTTCAACCTCCTTTGGCATCACATACTCAGCCACCCTCACTTCCATCATCTTATGCAGGCTCCCTCACAAGCTCCATCAAGCCTTCCTCAAGTGTTTCAGTTCAAATGGAACATCAAAGCATGAAGTGCAAGGCTGGCCATGATGATGATATTTCCATGGCATCCATCATGAATTTGGGGGCTATAACATCTGGAATATCTTCAGCCAGCCAGAAATAATGGGCCATATCTGGCATTTCCAATGAGTTTGTTGCTGGTCTCTAAAGTAATCTAAGCTCCCTGCACAGCTCTTTCAACAACAATATGCAGTATATGGAATACGCCCTTAGTGCAAGGCCATCAGTGCAATCATTAAAGTCTCAGCTAGCTTCCTCGTTCAGTGCCATAGTTGAGAGTCATAACAAAGCAAGAATATTGTTGCTGGAGCAGGAAAAGGGCTTTTTGATAGATGAAGAGATGGTTACAATGTTTGATTTGCTGGAGAAGGAAGAAGACAATGCCACTTTATACCTACTCCTGGTCACATCATCAGTGAGTACTCCAGTGGTCCAGTGAGGATGGTTGAGAAAGAAGTTGAGTGATGCAGTGAAGGGCATGATAAGCACTGTAGGACCCTCTTGTTTGACATAGGACTTTGCTTTTTTTTTCTGATGTACTGCCAAATTTTGAATCTCAATTTGATTTTGCATGTTCTACAATGCAAACTAAATTGATTGCTCTACACAAAAACTAGATTGGTTGTCTGTTTCTATGCAAATATTTGAGATGGTCATTCCAGAGCACTTTTGTGATTTCATCTCTCTTCATTATCATCGAATCACATTCAAGTCTGATTATAAAACTGCTTGTGATAATGCCATATATTTCCAAATCTGACCCCATCTTTGCAACCATTGTGGCATGCTCTGCCTCACACTTCTGCAGCTCTTCAGAATCATACTGACAGATGATGTTGTGAATGCTGATATAGAACACAGGATGTGGAGCTTGAGATGTTGAGCAATGAAGAGATTGAACTCTCCTAAGTTCAGCCCATAGAGTATGCAGGTGGTGAGGATGGATTCCCAAGCCCAAGTGGCAAGGTGGAAGACTAGGAAGCAATAGTTCAGGCTTTGCCTGATTAGGACTCTCTCGAGGAAAGGTAAACCATCCACCTTTCCAAGGTGCAGCTAAACTCCATGTAAGATTGCATAGAATCTAACTAAGGAAACAACTAGAGTTGCATGGGTGCTATTTATACATAAGCAGGAATAGATGGGAATCTATTCCCTTCTGGGTTGTGGATAAATGATCTGTCCCAAAGGGGAGCAGAGAGTGGGGAGCATCCTTTCAGAAATAAGGTTCAATATATTCATGCACTGCCTATAGAAGAAGGAGAAGGGCAGTGCATGGGAGTACCCATTTGTCTAGAGGCACTCCTAATGTAAACTCTAAATAGGATATATGAGATCTTAGATAGAAAAGGAGGTAATACCAAATTGGCATATGCAGTGTGGAGCAGGAATGGGTGATTTGGTAACTAATGTAACTGTAAGAGTTAGATTGAATATATCCTAAAGAGGAGAATCGATGACAAAGAAAAGATTTTCATAGGAAAGGGAAACTGTCTCTGCAGTGCACAAGAAAGTCCTCAAGGTCTTGGACATCCCAGATAAACCAGTCCCCTCCAGAGGGAACGTTCTCTTGGTTATCTGGCAATAGGGGAGAGGCATTCCAGACCTCCAGAGAGTCTCTCCAAGTGAGGCTACTTGAGAAGTTGTCCTCGATGTCTGCTACTAAGCCTGAAGAAAAAGAAAAACTTGGTGCATTGAGTGCCTCAGGGTAAGGTGTAGGGAGGTGCCTCCATTGTTCCATAACATTACCTCCCTCATCTGGGTAAAGTGGATGATTCCATTCATCAATTATCATGTTCAAATCCTCCAACAAGATTGAGTTGGGGACAATCAGACATGGCATGCCTAGGGGCGACCTCATGACAGTAGGGACAGGTGAAGAAGGGACACCTCCAATAAAGAAGGTGGGTGCCTCTGCATTCAGAATAGATATTGGGGATGGGGGTGGAGAGGAAAGGGCAGGAGTAAGGAGGGTGGGCTGGTGCTCTCCTATTACAAATGAAACAAATGGTGTGGGGGCACTCCCAAACAGAGGCATGGTCAAAGTTGCATCACATGCAGTGGAATACAGTGCTGATGTCATTATCCTCAGGGATATTCTGAGAGAGTGGGGGTAGTCCTCAGTGAAGGGCAGGTGGTGAGAAGATCCTTCATAGAAGGTTGATTCTAGATGGAGTAGATGGGTCAGGGATGGGGACTGGGGGATCAGTGGCATGCTCATGCCCTCATGGGGTGGCAGGACATGACCTCTCCAGTTCGAGCAGATTGGGAAGTAGGGTGGTGGGGTTGTGGCTGGGAGAGTGGGGCTCAGGAGGGATGAAGGGATTAGGGTCCCCTTCATCAGTGCTTGTTCCCAGGACTGATATTCAGGAGAGTAGAGGTGGCACTGGATCAGCTGCTGGAGTTCCTCTGCAACCCCCGATGGCACTGAGTACCAACCCTAGGTTCTTGATGACCCTGGCTTGAATTCTGGGGATAAGGGGGCCAATGAGTTCCCAGATGATGGAGTGGATGGTGATGAGGGGGAGCTCATTGACGATCTGGTTGAACCCAAGTTTGTGGAGGGATTGGCAGAGGAGGGTGCCAAGGTAGACCAGTTGAGAGGTGAGGATAGGCTGGCAGGAGACTGAGAAGGGACTGACATATTTGTTTTTTAAGGTGTTGAACTGGGTGGAGCAAATGTTGGCATATACTTTGTAAGCATTGATGAGGGTTTTTAAGCGAGAGACTGGGGTAGAGTGGCACCATTGGATCAATCAAGCAGTGATGTAAGGGGAATTTAGGATGTTATGGTATAGGTACCCCCTTTCCAATCTTGGTACTGATTTAAGGTTATAGACATCCCTAACACAAGCGGCAAGAAGAGGGATGGAAGGTTTGGAAGGGGGTATTTCAAAAGGAGTGACGATGAGTCCTATGTTACTAGTAGAAGTTCTTGGCATGCCAGTGGTAGAGGCAGCCATTGATTCTATAGAAAGACCAGTGTTCTCCAACATGTTTATTGAGAAAGTGACCTCATTTTTCTTTGATTATGTTTTCTTTTTGTCATATGTTATTTCCTGGGTTTTCATGGGGATAAATTCCATATGCCAGCATCCATATTTCTTGTCTTGGAAGGTAGGTTGGGTGGGGAAGACCATTACTTAATGGGGAATACAATGGGCCTTTTTATAGGCTGTTAGGACCTTATCCGAATGGATGAAGTTAGCTTCCAGTTCCCATATATTTTTCAAATGGGGGTATCCTTTTTACTTGACCATAAAGGAGAGGGTATGGCTAGTTCCTTTATGGGAAAGGATCTCCTCGATTTCATACTCAGGGTCCTCTTTCAGTTTGACTGGGACTTCGGGGGTGGTGTTGCCATACTCAGTGGTTTCCATGAAAAGGGTGAGAAGGGGGATGTGGAATATGTTATGGATTTTCCAATGTTCTGGAAGTTTTAGCTCGAAGGAGATGTTGTTGATGTTTCATAATACTCGGAAGGGGCCTTCTTGTTTTGGTAATAATTTTTGGAGTTCTCCTTTTGTTTTTAAGTTTTTTGTGGATAACCAAACTAGGTCTCCTTTTTGGTAAGGGGAATAGGTTTTTCCTTTTTGTCATCTATTGTAATCTTTCTGGGCATATTCGATTGCTGCAGTGGCTTCTTTCCATGCTGTTCCCCATTGGTCGAAAGTGAACTGGACAGCAGGGATGAAGGTCTTCATAATAGGGGGAAAGCCATGGGGCTTGTATTCATTCATGAGAAGGAAAGGTGATTGTTTGGTGGTGGAGTGGGCAGCAGAGTTGTGGGCAAACTCAGCAATGGGTAGAAAGTCACTTCAGGAGGTGGGGTTTTTGTGGCAGAATATCCTTAGATAGGTTTCCAATTCCTGGTTGACATGTTCCATCTTGCCATTGGTTTGTGGGTGGTAGGCAGAGGATAGTTTGGAGTTGTACTGGAGTAGTCATGCCATTTCTTTGGCAAAAGCACTGGTGAATCAGAGACTGCAGTCAGATATAACAGAGTCATGGATGCCAAATTGTCTGAACACATGTTTTAGAAATAGGGCAGCCACCCCTTTGGTGGTGATCATCTTTGTGATAGGGATGAAAATAGCCCTCTTCGAAAGTCCATGGTCTACCATGACTAAAATAGCATCCCAAGGGGGGGTGGGGGGGAGGTTGGTGATAAGATCCATGAAGAGGTGTTGAAAGGGGTGGGTGGCACACAGGAAAATGGAGACAGTTGGGGGACAATTTGGATGGGTGACAACTTTGTGCTTTTGGCAAACCAGGCATCTGGCGAGGTAGTGGCAAAGGAAGTGGGCAAGGCCTGGCCACCAATAATCACAAGAAATGAACACATAGAGATGGAAGAAGCTGAGATGGCTGGTGGTATTGGCAATGTGAATAGTGTTACGATCTC
>JBBPJU010000951.1:0-15573 GCA_038088875.1 Austroboletus festivus
ATAGGAGGCACAGGGCTAGGACCTGTCGCACAAGGACTCTCTTGAGAAATGGTAAACCATCCACCACTTCAAGGTACAGAAGACTCTACATAAGATTGCATAGAATCTAACTGGGGAGTTATCCCTGTAAGTGATATGGAATGCAGGATGTGGAGTTGTAGGTGCTGCGCAACTATCCAGTCAAAGTCTTGGAGGCAAGGGCCATACTGGATGCAGACTGAAAAGATGGCTTCTCGAGTGGCAAGGAACTCATGAGCGATGAGGAGGTGCAGGGCTAGAACCTGTCGCACAAGGACTCTCTCAAGAAACAGTAATCTGTCCACCATTTTAAGATACAGCTGACTCCACGTAGGATTGCATAGAATCTAACTAGGGAACAAGTACATACAAAGGCACCTATTTATACTAAGTAGAGATAGGATGGGAAATCCTATCTGTCACGCATCAGGTGGACTACCTGAGGAGAGCCACTCCTTTTCCTCATGAAGGGGATCGCCCTTGGCTCAATGCCAATATCTCCACTGCGGCATACAGAGGAAACCTGGACATGAGACATCAATTCTGGAACGGAGAAGCGGAGGGAGCCACCTGGGGAGAGGAACCCCTAGGAGACGCAGTCCCCGGATGGTGGAACATCCAAGCACCACCCATCCACCTGGAGGAGACCACACCCCCGCCTGAGTGGCCCACAGACGAGGCATGGATGTGATCGCATCCACACCCTACCCTTACCTTGGTGTGAACTCTATTTCTTATCTTTGGACTTAGTTTCTTTCCGATTGCACCCTTACACTGGTGCGATCCCACTTCCCCCCACCTATGCTTATCTATCTGTAACCCTTTACCCTACGGACAGCCTTCCCTTCTTTCTGTGATCTCTATTTATGGTCATAGTAGTTTCCCCTCCCCTATAAATAGAGACTGCCCATGTACAGTAGAACCTTAACTAGATCTACGTTTAATCTACGTGGTATTTGGTTCAACTGCCATTCCTAAGTGAGGAACGCAGCAAGACTTACCCAAACCATTCCGGACTTCTATCAGTCTCCTATCTACTGTTGAGTGACAGCTTGAACTTGGCAAAATCTTTGTGTCTTGGATCTATATCCGTAGATTGCGTCACACTATCCTTCTGGGTTATTGGAAGGGAGAGCCTACCATAAAGGAGTGGTAGGAAATGGAAGGCTGTCTGTATATGGTTAAATAGTTACGACACACACTGCCTATGGAAAGAAGAAGAAGGGCAGTGCATGGGTTTCCTCTCATGGTCATGAGACATCACCTCCTTGTCCATTTTAAGAGATATCAGATCTGGTTGGAAAGAGGAAAGGTAATACCTAACTTGGCATATGCTGTGGGGAGTGGGTATGGGTGGTTAGGTAACTAATTGTAACTGTGATATATCAGATCTGATGGGAATCTCAGAAACAAGGGTAAAAGAGAACGAAACACAAAGGGAGTGAAAGAGAGAGACTTAGCAGAAAGGGAAAGTGTTCCATCTCCTCTCAAAGAACTTGAGGACCTCCTGAAGATCCCAGGTAAACCACTCCTCATCTCTCGGGGGGACATTCTCTTAATTGTCTGGGAGGGGCAGGGATGCACTCCAGATATCCAGTGAGTCTCTCTATGCGAGGGGACTCGTGAGCTCTTCATCTATGTCCATGACTTCATTAGCTGGGAAAGAAGAAAAAGATGGGGCATCCAGTGCCTCCGGGTACAGCATAGGGGGCCATCTCCATTGTTCCATAACATTAGTCTCCTTCTCGGGGTAGATGGGATGATTCCACTCATTCACTACTTCTTCAAGTCTCCTCACTACCTCTTGCCAGTGGGCAGTCACTGTAGGCATGACCAGGCAATACCTCTTGGCAGTGTGGGCAGATATAGAAAGGACATCGCCAGTAGAGGAGGTGGGTGTCCCCACATTCAGGGCAGGTCTGGGGGACTGGAGCACTGAGAGATGGACAGCAGAAGGGGGGGTGTCTGGGGGCGCGATGGGAGCAAATGGAGCAGATGTGGTGGGGGCATGCCCACTTGGATTCATGTCTGAAGTTGCATCATATACAGTGGTATTCAGTGCTGATATCATCATCCTCAGGGATATTCCTGGAAAGGGGTGGTAGCCCTCTTCGAATGGCAGGGGGAGAGGAGATCCTTCATAGAAGGTCAGAGTGAGGTGGAGTAAGCAGGGCTGGAATGGGGACAGGGAGGTTGGTGGCATGATTGTACACTCTGGGGGTGGTATCACCTCCCCTCTCCAGTTCGAGTGGATCAGGGAGTATGGGGTTGGCGGTGGGGGAACTGGGGTGAGTAGAGATGAAGGGAGGAGAATCCCCTCCATCATCACTTGCTCCTGACACTGGGAGTCTGGAGAGAAGTGGCAGTGCACTATCAGCTCACAGAGCTCTTCTGTGACTTCCACAGAGATGGAGGACCAGTCCTTGGTTTCAGAGGACCCTAGCTTGAATTCTGGGGGCAAGGGGGTCAATGAGTTCCCAGATGATGGTGAAAGTGGGGATGAGAGGGAGGTCATTGACCATGTGGTTGAACCCATGGTTGTGGAGGGCTTGTCTGATGAGGACTCCCAAGTAGATGAGCTGGGAAGCAAAGACAGACTGGGAGATTGTGGAGAAGGGGCCGACATATGAGTTTTCTGAGAGGGAAGACCTGGTTGATCTGATGTTAGCATACATTTTGTACGTGTTTATAAGGAAGATTAAGGAGGTGACAAGGGTGGAGTGTCATCAGACAATTAAACAGTCTTGTATGTAAAGAGCGATGAGAAGGTTATGGTAAAATTATCCTCATTCTAAATATGGGATGGAGTTTAGATTGAAGGCATCTTTGACTTTTGCCATTAGAAGGGGAATGAGGGGTTCGCCAGTGGTCCCTCCAAAAGGAATGATGTGAATAGAGTTGTCAGTAGAAGTTCTTTGAATGCCAGTGGTAGGGGTAGTAGTCAAATTTGCAGTAATACCAGTGTTCATTGAGATGTCCGTTCAGGAAGTATACCCACTTTTCTTTTATTGTTCTTTTCTTTCCTTCATACTCTACTTCTTTTGTTTCAGTGGGTACAAATTCCATGTGCCAGCATCCGTATTGTTTGTCCTGGAAGGTTAGTTGGGTTGAGTAAACTATTATGCTGTTAAGGGGATGTGGTGTGTCACACACCATGTGGATTACCCATGAAGGGGAACCCCCTTCCCTTCTGAAGGGGATAGGGCATGGTTGAATGCAAACATCACTACCATCGTTTATGGAGGAAGTGAGGACGGACAACACCAATTCTGGGGAGGAGAACTGGAAGGAGCTACCTGGGGTGATGAAGCACCAATGGAGCTGATCCCAGGATGGGCAGATGTGCAACCTATGCCTGTTCAGTTGGAGGAGACAGCACCCCTGCCTGAGTGGCCTACCGACCCCTCCTGGATGTAGCACATCCATGAGCAGGACGCTTCATATATACTATTACTTTCCCTTCTTATCTTTCAGACCATTTTCCATTCAATTGCACCCTTACGCTGGTGTGATCTCTTTATCCCCCACCTATGCTTATCTCTACCTACCCTCAACCCTATGGACAGTCCCCCCCTTCACCTGTGGTTGCCTCTTATAACCCAGGCAGTGTTCCCCCTTTTTCCTATAAATATGACTGCCTTGCACAGTAGTTTCGCTAACTAGATCTAAGTTTAATCTATGTGGTATTTGATTCTATGGTTACCCCTTAAGTGAAGGTCACTGATCAAAGACTTTATTATCATCCCGGACTTCTATCAGTCTCCTGTCTACTGTTGAGTGACAGCTGAATGCAAGAGATCCTTGTGTCTTAGATCTATACCCATAGATTGTGTCACAAAAGATCTAGTTGAACTTTGTTCACTCCTTGTTCTACCAAGAAGAGTCTAGTGGGCCTAAATCCCCACTAGGGAAGATCCGCAACAATTTACTCTGCCGCTGATCCTCCATCTGAGGGAGAAGAATATCAAAATGTTGATCAATCATACTGAAACATCCCCATCCCTGATTCATCCAGAAGACTTTGAATCAGAGGATGCCCTACTACTCCTAGCCATCATCACAACCTCCGACCCCATTCAACAAGAACCTATTGTTGCCCTTCTCAGAGCCTACCTGCACCTCCGCAACTTAGCACTCAGGTTGCTACACCTGACAGGAATACAACTCCTATCCCACCTAATACAGCTATGTCACAACCAATAGAGGATGAGGACCTCCCTCTGGCCCCATCAATGGCCAGACATACTTCTGAGAAAAGGGCAGGGTTACTGACCGACTTTTCCAGGGAAGGAGAAGATGCTACATGGTGGATCATGACCATGAGCAATTACTTCTCCATGAATGATGATATCTATACCTATGATCAGGACAGAATAAATACTGCCCTGAACAAAATGAGTAAAGGAAGAGGAAAGACATTCTCCAAAGCATACTACAATCAGTGAGAAGAAGGAACCATTTCAGACACCCAGAGTTGGAAAACGTTCAAGGAAAAATTCCTTGAAGCATTCTCATCCAAAGAAACCCATCTGGACCACTGACAGAAGTTAGCTGCTCTCAAACAGAAAGATAAAGAATCTTTCCCTACAACAAAGGGGTTGCAGGACTATATGCAGGACTTCCAGATTTTCACCAGAAAAGCCAAACTAAGTGACAATGCCGCCCTGACGGAATGGTTCATCAGGGGACTCAACCCCCTAATCGCAGAAAAAGTAATTGAAAATAAGGAGCTGGAAACCCTCAAAGAATTGATCGAATCCAGCCACAAGGAAATGAGGCAGATTGAAAGAGTTCAGGACTTGAAAGGAAACAGATTTAAGGCCCAACTCCCTATGTGCAATCCAAACACCATGGATGTCAACGTCATCAAGTTGTTACCATTCAATTGCACTAAACATATTAAGGAAAATTGATGCTTCATATGCCATAAAGTAGGGTGCTCCACCAGAAACCATCTGCAACCAGGAACCACTTCACACCCAAAGTCCCAAAAAAGGAAACAAACTAAGGAGATCTCCAATATCCCACCTGCTTTGGCAATTGCCGATTATATTAAAGTTCTCAGAGAGAAAGATGTCAAAGAAGAAGATGTCATAAAGATCCTTAAAGAGGTATACAAAGATCTGGTCTACCAGGATGAGGAAGAAACCATTGCTAAAATAAGCACAGAGGAAATACAGGCCTGAGTGGAAAAAGCCAAGGGTTTTTGAGGAGCAGAGCTCCATCAGTATGTAACTCTTCTACGACCTGGAATGTACAATCTATAGAATGAAAGTCAATCACAATCCCCATTCAAATACTTCCAGGAACCACTGAAATCAAAGCCCTAATCGATAGTGGAGCCACGAACTGCTTCATTAATGACACTGTTGCCTGGAAACTATGCCTTCCTCTTACTACGTTGAAAATAAAAAGGATCACTATCAATGCTGACAGAACTACAAACAAGGGAGGGGACATCACTCACAAAACAACAATCACCACAGTTATCAGAGGAAGAAAAGAAACAAGGGACTACCTTGTAATCAGAAGTGGGAAAATGGACATGATACTTGGAATGAGCTGGCTAGCTAAACACAATCCCATGATCAATTGGATACAAAGGGAATTGAAAGAAGGGAAAAAGGGGGAGGATCCAGAGGAACAGCAATATCTCATCAAGTACCTCACCACCAACCTCACACAAGAACCAAACAAGGAGGTACTGATCAGATGTTGCATGGATCAAGAGGAGATCCATAAGCTCACAATCTCCACCGATCTCACCAGGAAGGAACAGAGAGGACAAGTAACGCTTCCCAAGAAATTTCACAAGTACCAAAGAGTATTCTTGGAAGAAGCCACCACCACCCTACCCCCCAAAAGGAGTTATGATCATCACATCGATCTCCTTCCCTCCTTCACCACCTGACAAGCAAAAAACTACCCCCTTAATCCAGCTCAAACAGAGGCCTGCCAACAATTTATCCAGGAACATCTCAAAAGCAGAAAAATTCTCCCCAAGCATCCCCATTCTTTTTTGTCAATAAAAAAGACAGAAAACTCCAACCACGCCAGGATTACCGGTACCTGAACAAACATACTATTAAGAATGCATATCCCTTATCCCTGATCGGAGATCTAATCGACAAACTAAAAGGATCAAAGATCTTCACCAAGATGGATGTAAGATGGGGATACAATAACGTACACATTGTACTGGAAGATAGATGGAAAGTGGCTTTCATCACACCCATGGGGCTGTTCGAACCTACCATAATGTTCTTCGGGCTATGCAACTCCCCTGCTACCTTCCAGGCCCTAATGGATGACATCTTTGCTGACTATCTAGCCAAAGGATGGTTAATCATATATATGGACGATCTCCTTATCCACTCCCCCGACCAAAGAGTCCATGATGAATGAACGAAGAAGGTATTGGAAAGGATGATGGAATACAAACTCTACCTTAAACTGGAAAAATGCTCCTTTGACACATCTTCCACCGAGTACCTAGGGATGATCATTTCGGAAGGACAAACCAAAATGGACCCAATAAAACTAAAAGCTATTAAAGAATGGAACCCCCCCACCTCCGTAAAGGGAGTATGGTCCTTCTTAGGTTTCTGTAACTTCTACTGGAAATTTATTAAAGGATTCTCCACTGAGGCTCGACCCTTTATTGAGCTAACTAAGAAGGAAACAAAATGGTCCTGGGGACCCATCCAAGAAAAAGCCTTTCAGGAACTACAAAAACAATTCCTCATCAGACCTGTACTCACCATCCCTGATCCAACAAAACCCTTCTTCATCATGACAGATGCATCCCTGGTGGGAACTGGAGGAGTCCTCATGCAGAAAGATACCAATGGGGATCTGCACCCATGTGCATATCGATCCAGCACACTGTCACTGGTGGAACGAAATTATGACATATACGATATAGAACTTTTGGGAGTGATTTATGCCCTGGACGACTGGAGACATTACCTCACAGGGACAAACCATCCCATAACCCTCCTCACCAATCACAAAAACCTTCTTTATTTCAAGGAAGCAAGAAGGTTGTCCTGGAGGCATGCACGATGGCAACTGTTCCTACAGGAGTATGACCTCATATTTCACCACCTCCTAGGAACCCAAATGGGTCCAGCTGATGCCCTCTCCAGACTCCCAAATCCAAATCTAACAGATGACAATGCAGAGCTCCATCTACTCCCTGAAGAGTTATTTGTAAACCAAATCAATCTTGCTCTAAAAGAAAAAAAAAAAATATCATCAGAAAAAGATCCACTCATGCTCTAAGCCCTGCAATGGATGTATAAGGAAAATCACATCCTGGACCAATCTCATCCCTCCAATTGGATCTATGAAGAAGGACAACTTTATTTCTGCCACCGACTCTACATTCCCCCTGACGCCAGAAAAGAACTAGTCCACTCCATTCATTCCTCCACTGCTGGGGGACATGGAGGTCAACACCGAACTATCCAACTCCTATCATGGGACTACTGGTGGCTGGGTCTTTCCACCTTCATCAGAAAATACATTGCTGGATGCCCCATATGTCAGCAGAACAAAAATATCAATAACCCATCACATCCTCCTCTCATCCCCATTCTGGTCACCAGCCCCCACCTATTCCATATCATCTCCATGGACATGATTACCAATCTTCCCCCTTCGGGAGGATCAGACTCTATTCTTGTCATGGTGGATCACGGACTTAGCTGGGGGGGCAATTTTCATTCCAACTACCAAATCCATGAATGCAGCCAGGGTAGCTACACTATTCTTCAAACATGTCTTTTCCTGATTTGGACAACATTCTAAGGTCATCTCTGATAGAGGACCCCAATTTGCCTCTGCTTTCACCAAGGAACTAGCCAGACTCCTTGAATATGACATAGCTCTCTCTACTGCATACCATCCACAAACCAATGGAGAGACTGAACAAGTGAATCAGGAGTTGGAAACTTACCTATGAATCTTTTGCCATGGACAACAAGACAGATGGAGTGAATTACTCCCCATGGCAGAATTTAATCACAACTCCTCCACCCATTCTGCTACCAAACAATCCCCATTCTACCTAATAATGGGATATGAACCAAGAGCTTATCCACCTATCAGAAAAACACAAAATCCCACCTTGGAAAACCGACTAAAATGGGTAAACTGCACTAGAGAAGAAGCATTAGCAGCTATCTCCAACACCCAGATGTTCTCCCACACATTCCCAAAATTCAAACCTTGGAAGAAAGGAGATAAAGTTTGGCTATCTAACAAAAACCTTAAAGCCCCCTATCCTTCCAAGAAACTCGGCCCAAAAAGGGAAGGACCCTTCCCCATCATGAAAGTACTCTCACCCGTGACTTACCAATTGGAGTTACCCCTGACCTGGAAAATCCATAATGTATTTCATGCCTCACTACTATCCCCATTTGTCCAAAATGATGAATAGGGAATTGCAAAAACTCCACTGCCTGGAGAGATCATAGGTGACAAGGAAGAATACAAAATTGAGAACATCATCAATCACAGAGGACACCCTGGACACAGGTCCTATTTAGTCCAATGGAAAGGGTACTCTACTTCTGAGAACACCTGGAAATCTGAAAGCAACTTCACCCACACCGACAAAATCTTGACTGACTATACATAAAAGAAAACACAAACTATGATCGACAATAAACAACCCACTTTTTGCTGTGACTTCTATCAATTCTCCCTACAAAATAATAATCCAACCAAATACTCTCGAAAATTCTCTCACATCTCCATGTTCACCCCTGGAAGAAGAAGACACTACAACCAACAACATATCAAAATACATCAATATTACTGTAGAATCAATTACTGCCCCTATCATTACTAGCCCATCATTCCATTCCTTATCATAAACCATTCCCTTCCCCTCTTTTTACCATTTGGACATCCCCCTCTTCCTATTCTAATCACTCTTTACTTTGTCATTCAAATCGGATTCGATCTCTACACTGATGATATCAATCTCACCTCTTACGCCGCCATTTTCATCTCTATTTATGTCCCTTATCCTTGCCCTGGTCAAGGACATATTCAATCTACAGATCCTTCCTCCCTCCTATAGAAGAGTTGCCTACGCGACAATTCTAGAGGACCCCCAAGGATTGGCCTTATTAGAGGCAAACCTAGAACTGTGCAAACTGTCCTCCATCGTCCTCCTCATTGAAGCATACTGAAGCTATGTCTCCACCAGACTCCTCATCAAAGAGAGTACAGTGGCAAACACTTCTTAGGCGATCACAGAAAATCTCCACTCAGCGGGCACTCAGACCCTTGACGCACTCCACTTCTGTGGACTGGGATTCTTTATCAAATGCCTCCCTGCCTCCACCTTCTTTGGAAAGCTTTATCCCATCTACCTCCAGCTCCCCAGAGCTATGGGACAGTGAGGATTTGTCGATATCGAACTTGCAGGACAGTTCACCTTTTTTAATGGGAGCAGTTTCCCATTTGAGGCTGAGGTGATTAGATGGAACACCAGAGAATCGGGAGATAGCAAAGAGCAAGAAAATCTTCTTCCCATCCTGATTTGTATCACCCAACCTCTTATAGACATTAAGGCACCAGAAACTGCACAGGAATCAGACAGGGAAGGTCATGACTCCCCTCTGCAGCAACTCCCCATTCCCACCACTCCACCTCCCCTCCTTCCAACCAGACATCCTCAGCGACCTAAGCAACCTCTTGCCACTAGAATCTCCCAGTACAGAAATGTCACCCCAACCTTGCCTACCATCCCCCGCACCTACCAGTGCTACCAATGTGGAAGCCCCCACCATCTCTGACCTTCCTGCCCACACTATACTTGCCCCTATTGCTGTGAGGATGCACCAGGACATCCCCAGCACCTCTGTCCTCAAAAACCAGAGGATCAATCTGACTAGGGAGATGATGGATTGGGATGAAGTTGATGAGGTCCATTAACCTTATCAATGGGGTAATGTCACGCACCATGTGGATTACCCACGACGGGGAATCCTCTTTCCTTCTGAAGGGGATAGGCCATGGTTGAATGCAAACATCACTACCATTGCATATGGAGGGAGTGAGGATGGACAACACCAATTCTGGGAAGAAGAACTGGAAGGAGCTACCTGGGGCGATGAAGCACCAATGGAGCTGATCCCAGGATGGGCAGATGTGCAACCCACACCTGTTCAGTTGGAGGAGACAGCACCCCTGCCTGAGTGGCCTACTGACCCTGCCTGGATGTAGCGCACCCATGACCAGGATGCTTTGTATGTACTATTACTTTCCCTTCTTATCTTTTGGACCATTTTCCATTCAATTGCACCCTTACACTGGTGTGATCTCTTTATCCCCCACCTATGCTTATCTCTACCTACCCTCAATCCTATGGACAGTCCCCCCCTTCACCTGTGGTCACCTCTTATGACCCAGGTAGTGTTCCCCCTTTTTCCTATAAATATGACTGCCTTGTACAGTAGTTTCGCTAACTAGATCTACGTTTAATCTACATGGTATTTGGTTCTATGGTTACCCCTTAAGTGAAGGTCACCAATCAAAGACCTCATTATCATCCTTGACTTCTATCAGTCTCCTGTCTACTGTTAAGTGACAGCTAAATGCAAAGAGATCCTTGTGTCTTAGATCTATATCTGTAGATCGTGTCACAATAACTTCTTCAGAAGGGTCGTCTAAATCCTCTGCAATATACCTTGCTAGATATCGCTATGCGACCAGTAGGTTGTGATCTTCGGTTTCCTTGTCTACTAGGAGTATTTCTCATTTCTCCAAGTCTATTATGGTGTTTTCTTCTGCTAACTGTTATGATTTCTTTCTTCTTTTGTAATAACCACTGTATCGACTCTAGCCTTTCATTTCTTCTTGGATAATCCCACTTGGGATAAGTCCAATTCGTCTTCAGGCTGAGTCATATCACTTTATTCACGCTTACTAATTCCGATCTAGTAATCGGCCTGATTACTCAGATACTCATTGTCATCATGAGTCATCCTTCTTATCTTCTGACTCATCGATTATTCCTTGATGTTCTATCGCACTCTATATGACTCATCTACGGACAGCCTCTTTCTTCTTCAAGGCAGTATTCCCACACTGCCTCTATTTCCTAGCCACTATATAAACCAACCTCGTCACTGCCATGTACTTTAGTCTAGTTCTCCCTTACAATCACATCTCTTGTGTTTGTCTCCCCCATCAGACTCCTAAGTGTTCTCTTCCACTCAGTCTCCCTGACTCCAGTCTTCGTCCTACTCTGAGTGGACACTTCACTTCTTCGAACCTTTCGAGTATTCACTAGACAATACTCCATACCGAACCCTTGACCCTAAAGGGCTACACTTGGACCTACCCGGTTCAAGCGTAACAAAAGAACTAGACTATTCAAATCGTGACAAGCTTTGCTCTAAGTCGCCCACCATTTCTTTTCATAACCATCCCAGCTGGGATCTTCGACAAGATCCAGAAGAACCAGAACCAGAAACCTCCGAACCCTCTGAACCTTCGGAAGAAGAACCCTCTGACTTCGATCTCCCCATCCACAACGAATCAGCAGACCTCCCAGATATTGCTGGACAACTATCATCGACACTCTATATTCCAAGAGTACCTACCCCTCTGAGTCCAACCCCCCAGCCTCAGACAGGTCGAATCTTCTTCCCACTGCTTGTACAACCTATTCCTCCAACACCACAAGTAATGTCTTCTCAGAAACCTACGGAACTACGCCTTGGTACCCCAGAAGACTTTGACGGAGCCCCAACTAGAGCTCTACCATGGCTAAGAACAGTACAACTCTATCTTGCTGTTAACGTCGACCTCTATAATACAGATACCAAGAAAATTGCCTATGCATTATCATATATGAAAAAAGGGACAGCCCTTACCTGGGCTGCTACGTTTAGGGAAACAAAGCTAACTAGAGGAAACTTCACTCTGGGGACTTGGACAGATTTCGAAACCTCCTTCAAGGACACGTTTGACAACAAAGACGCGAAAGGAGAAGCTTTGGCTTGGTTAGCCAAGACCTGGATCTACGAAAATCATTCTGGAGGATATAACCCGACTCTTCAGAATTATATTGCCAACTTTAAAAACAAAGTCACCATTGCAGGAGTAAGTAATGACGACGTCCTGATTAACTACTTCACATCAGGAATTCCTGTCTCCCTGATGAGACGCGTTCACACTATGGAAACCATACCAACTACCATTGATAGTTGGTACACCAAGACTGCCCACTTTGCCACAGTTGAAGAAAGGGCTCTCGAAATCGCCTCCTGACACAGAAAAGGTAATACTACCTTTACCCCGACATTTACCCCCAGGACTACCAAAGATCCCAATGCAATGGATGTCGATGTCATCGCCCTGCCGAAGAAGCTGACTGATGAAGAACGAGAGAAATGTAGGAAAGAAGGGCGGTGCTTCAAATGTCGCCAAAAGGGACATATGACAAAAGACTGTAGGGTTAAGTTTGAAAGGAAACCACCTGCAGTACCACCTAAGGACATCAAGGTTGTCAAATCTGGAGTGGAAGAAATGGAGGAACAAGTCGTAGGAAAGGTGGCGATGGATTTTTAGAAAGGAGGACGAAAGCCACGCACGTACCTCCTTCTTCTTGACCATGTACTAGTATTAAAGCTATGCGAATTCCTGTTCAACTCCTCTTTGCATCAGACATGGTCAAAGTCGTCGCCACCTCCGCCTTAGTCGACTCAGGAGCACAAATCTCCTGTATAGACTGGAACTTTGTCAGAAAACACCGCCTCCCCCATCACCGACTATCTTCCCCTATCACTGTACGAAATGCTGATGCCTCCTTCAACAAAGGAGGATCAATCAAATTTACCACAACTCTTTTCGTCAATGTCAACAGATTCCTTCAACAAACTACATTCCACATTATGAATTGCGGAAAAGAGAACGCCATACTAGGACTTCCATGGCTAACGGAAACCAATCCTACCATCAGCTGGAAGGAAAGAACTCTCCGGATTGATCAGGAAACTGACCAATCAGCCGAGTTTATGGCCCTTCACGAACAAACTAAGCAAGCGAAAGAAAAGCTCTATATGAAACGAAAATACCAAGAACTGCCCCCAAGACACGTCTCGGTGGATGCTCTAGCCGATGAACATCTCTTCGCCTACTTAGATCGAACCGAAGATGATGTCCTCTGTGCACAGATAGCTCTGGGAAGGGACATGTCACACCTCAAACCTCTTCGGTCGCTATCAAGAACAATTCTAGCTAATCAACGATTTATTCCCAACCCCTCGCTAACCTGTGCCACCTTAACCACCTCTACCCAGTTGGCGATCGACAACAAAAAGAAGGAGGTGACCCTGCCAGAGGCATATTCTGCATACACAGATATCTTTGCTGATGAAGATACTCCGTTACCTCCAGAAAGGGATTGTGATCATGAGATAAAGCTTGCGGAAGGGTTTGTTCCAAAAATAGGGAAGTTGTATCCCCTTACTGCTGAAGAAAGGAAGGCCCAAGATGACTTCCTGGACGAAAATTTAAAATCAGGAAAAATTCGTCCATCCCATTTCCCCCAAGCTGCTCCATTCTTCTTCGTTAAAAAAAAGGATGGAAAATTACGACTGGTCCAGGATTATAGATATCTCAACGACCACACCATTCGAGATGCTTATCCTCTACCCTTAATTTCCGATTTATTAGACAGACTCAAAGACGCCAAGATCTTCACCAAATTTGATGTCAGATGGGGCTACAACAATATTCGGATAAAAGAAGGCCATCAATGGAAAGCCGCGTTCATTATGCATTGAGGACTCTTTGAGCCCGTAGTCATGCCCTTTGGTCCAAAGAACGCTCCCGCTACCTTCCAACGATTCATGAACAAGGAATTCCGAGATCTGATAGCTGCCGGAAAGATCGTCATCTATATGGATGACATCCTTATCTTCTCTCGCAATCAACAAGACCATGACGAAACAACATGGCAAGTCCTTCAACGAATGAGAGAACTAAATCTCCATCTTTGACTACAGAAATGTCTCTTTAACATCTCGGAAGTTGACTACCTAGGAATGATCGTCAAGCCAGGGTCCCTGGCAATGGATCCCGTCAAGCTTGATGGGATCACTTCTTGGCCAACGCCTAATAAAGTCAAAGACGTTCGGTCTTTTCTAGGATTTGCAAATTTTTATAGACGATTCATCCCCTGTTACTCCGATGTAGCTCGACCCCTTCTTGACCTTACAAAGAAAGATCAACGATGGGAATGGTCCTCTGCATGCAACGATGCATTCACAGATCTTAAAAAACTCTTTTTATCACAACCTGTTCTTCAATTCCCGAATTCCTCTGCTCCTTTTGCCATCACCATGGATGCCTCTAAGTATGCTACTGGAGGTATCCTCCTACAGACAGATTCCAACGGCGATTGGCACCCTTGTTCATACCTTTCACAGACCTTCTCCCCTACTGAATGCAACTACGATATTTATGACCGCGAACTTCTTGCAGTAATCCGTGCACTCAAAGCATGGCGCCATTATTTACTTGGTTCCTTATTTCCCATCCAGGTTTTCACTGATCACAAAAATCTTCTTTATTTCAAACAACCCCAGAATCTTAATCGTAGACAGGCTCGATGGCTTCTCGACCTTGCCGATTATGATCTCAAAATGATTCATGTTCCTGGTTCTCTCCTCTCCGGTCCCGATGCACTCTCGCGACGTCCTGACCGTTGCCCCGATGACTCATCTGACAATTCTTCTGTTACTCTACTCCCCTCTTTCCTTTTCGTCACTCTTATTGATACAGCGTTACGTTCCAGCATCACATCCTTATCCTCCTCTGATCCTCTAGTTCAACGCACTATCTCTAACCTCTCCAACTCCCCTCCTGCCCTCCATACCCGTATGTCTGACTGGCGGTACGACGACAACATTCTTATGTACCGCAACCGGGTCTATATACCCTCGGCCCTTCGACATGATATTGTTGCACGCTGTCATGACCATCCCTCCTCCGGCCACCCTGGCTATCTTAAAACCCGCCAACTGGTTTCTGCCGACTTTTGGTGGCCAGGCCTAGCCTCTTTCGTTCGTCACTATGTTACCGGCTGCGCTGTTGCCAGGCCAATAAGTCCAATACCCATCCTACTACTCCTCCGCTTTTCCCTATTAAATCCTCCTGCACTCGCCCTTTCCAGCAGATCTCCTGTGATCTTATCACCGATCTTCCCCTCTCTGTGGGCTTTGATTCCCTCTTGGTCGTGGTCGACCATGGGCTTACAAAGGGGGTAATTCTCTGTCCAACAAAGAAAACCGTCACTGCGGAAGGAATAGCCACCCTTTTCTTCCACAAGGTTTACAAAAGGTTTGGATTATATAACAAGATCATCTCTGATAGAGGACCACAGTTCGCGTCCTCCTTTGCTAAAGAGTTAGGAAAACTACTGAAGTATGACCTCGCCCTATCCACTGCTTATCATCCACAGATGGACGGTGAGACAGAAAGAGTTAATCAAGAAATAGAAACCTATCTTCGTATTGTTTGTGGTAA